>JAVLUX010000040.1:30871673-30944173 GCA_032164185.1 Moxostoma hubbsi
AACTGGTGTAACTAGTCAGGTTTGTAGGCTTCCTTGCTCAGACATAAGATTGAGGTCATGACTTTGTGATGGCAACTCCAATACCTTGACTTTGTTGTCTTTAAACCATTTTGCCACAATGGTATGCTTGGGGTCATTGTCTATTTGGAAGACCCATTTGCAATTGAGCTTTAACTTCCTGGCTGACTTCTTGAGATTTTACTTCAATATATCCGTTAATTATCCTTATACATGATGCCATCAATTTTGCGAAGTGCACCAATCACTCCTGCAGCAATAGCACCCCCTCAACATGATGCTGCTACCCATGCTTCACGGTTGGGATGGTGTTCTTTGGCTTGCAGCCGCACCCTTTTTCCTCCCAACAAAACAATGGTCATTATGGCCAAACAGTAGGGCTGGACGATATGACCTAAAATCAAAATCTCGATTAATTGAACATTTTACCTCGATTACGATTAATGAATATTACATCGGTTAGAGGTTCTGAATTTCCATTTCGATTACTTTTCGATTAATCGTCCAGCCCTACCAAACAGTTATATTTTTGTTTCATCAGACATGAGGATATTTCTCCAAAAAGTAAGATCTTTGTCCCCATGTGCACATGCAAACTGTAATCTGGCTTTTTATGGTGGTTTTGGAGCAGTGGTTTCTTCCTTGCTGAGCAGCCTTTTAGGTTATGTCGATATAGGACTCGTTTTTTGTAAAACTCGTTTTACAGTGGATATAGATACTTGTCTACCTGTTTCCTCCAGCATCTTCACAAGGTCCTTTGCTGTTGTTCTGTGATTGATTTGCACATTTCCCACCAAACTACATTCATCTGTAGGAGACAGAATGTGTCTCCTTCCTGAGCGGTATGATGGTTGCGTGCTATTGTTTGTCTGGTGGAGGTCCAAAATTTTTTAATTTTTTTTTTTTTTTCCTGAGGTCTTGGCTGATTTCTTTTGATGAGGCACTGAGTTTGAATGTAGGCTTTAAAATACATCCACAGATGTATTTTCCAACACATCCAACCTCCAGTTGACATTGAAGTTGCTCAAAGGCACAGTTAATTTAAGTGTATGTAAACTTCTGACCCACAGGAATTGTGATTATAGTCAATTAAAAGTGAAACAATCTGTCCGTAAACACTTTTTGGAAAAATTACTCATGTCATACTGATGTCCTAAACGACTTGCTAAAACTATAGTTTGCTAATATGAAATCTGTGAAGTGAAAAAAATTGTTTTAATGACTTCAACCTAACTGTATGTAAACCTCTGACTTCAACTGTAAACCATATCAAATGCTTTTATGAAAAAAACTAAACTTTTCCTTCAGTGTGTACATATTATATACCTTTATTTTTTCTTCTTACTATGCCACAAAAATATGATTATTGTGCATGTTTTATTGAAATTTGTTTCATTTGTTAACTTAACATGATTTTCGTGAATATGTGTATATTATTTCCTTGTGAGAAATTTATTCTCTAGTAATTCATGTATTTTGTAAAGTTTCTTTTATTTTTTTTTGTAAAAAAAAAAAAAAAATGCTTCTGAAGATTTCCAATGCTACTGAAATTGATATTTTTCATTATTTTGATGTTTAATTTGTTTTAAAGTGAAATGTTTTTGCGGCTGATGTCTTGTTAAAAATAAATACATTATTCAAGCTAAAACAATCAAAACTATTAAAAGTAAAAAATAGATAACAGTTTGTTAGTGATCAAAGAATGTTTCCATAACAGTCTTGATTTTCATGCTTACATTGAGTTTACTCTCCTTATGTGTTTGTGATGGAAAGTGAGAATATCACATGACTTTTGACTCTGTTCAGTTTAATTTTTATTATAATGTTGAGGTACTGACGTTGCCCCCCCCCCCCCTTCTCTCTCTCTCTGTCTGTAGGGAGTGGTTTTTCTTGCTCTCTCATGAAGTGTTGAACCCTATGTACTGTTTGTTTGAGTACGCTGGTAAAAACAACTACTGTCTGCAAATAAACCCTGCCTCCTCCATCAACCCCGACCATCTAACATACTTCCGCTTCATTGGACGATTCATTGCCATGGTGAGGTCACAAAGAGTTTCACTGTGATCGTAATACTTTATTAACATGTTTCATACCGCACTCTATTTCATAATGAATTTGTTCGTCCTTTAAGTGTGAAAACCTAATGACATGACATCATGACATTGAAATGTTCATTCATTTAAATCACTGTTTTAAAATATAGTTATTGTTATGTTCTTATTGATCTGGGCAGAGCACAACTTTTAGATTTAAAGGAATATGTCAAAAAAAGTGAATATTTTGTCATAATTTACTCATGTCGTTCTAAACCTGTTGGCTTAAAGTTTAAGTGTGTAATTTCTGTTACATGTGCCACCAAATTGGAATTGCAAAAATATACATTATATACATACAGCTTTCAAGCAGTCCTTTCAATATAATGTGATCACAACTGTAAAGATCTAAAAAGTACAAAAAAGCTCCATAAAAGTGTACAAATGTGGTCCAAAAGACTTGTGCGCTATATTCCACGTCTTCAGAAGTCATATAATAGCTTTTTTATGAGTAACCGTCTGAAATTTAAGCAGCAATACACTGATAATCATCTTCAACGCAGCTCTCAAGTCTCTATTTTGAACAAATTCTCTATTCCACATATTCAGATTGATGTTATACCTGGTGTGACACACACTTTTGATTCTTAATGTGAACTACAATAGAGCCTCAGTGTTGCTGATGATTAACAATAATGTCTTATTTAAGACTTACATTTCTGTCTGTTGTTGTATGGCTTGAAAAGATTTGGAATATAGAGCGTGAGCTACTTGGGGCTACTTTTATGGTGCTTTTATTTTGTTTTTTTCTTTCATCCATTTTGGAGCTTTACAGCTTTGGTCACATTTAAAGATTATTCAGAATTTGTTCTCAGTATACAGGTTTGGAGTGACTTGAGGGTTAGAAAATAATGACTGAATTCCCATTGTTAGGTGAACTATCCCTTTAACCTTCTCTATCCTGAGTGTGCACATACATTCACAGCTCTGGTTTCTGCTTCTCTATGTCTGCTATGAACAGACTGTTTGTCTGAGGGTCTCTGTGTTGTTTTTGGAGATCATTCCTAGAGTTCTGTGCTGTTACATTAAACAGTCTGCTTACAGCAACATCACTCTGCAGTGTGTTTATCAAGGCTATATATATTGAGGAAAAATACTTGAAGATCACAGAGCAAAGCTAAACTGTGTTCCTTTAGCTCACAGGAATGTTAGATGATGCAGCTCAGTGTTAATGTTTTATGACCTTTGACTTGTGATTGTTTCTGCAGGCACTGTATCATGGAAAGTTTATAGACACTGGCTTCACTCTGCCCTTCTACAAGCGCATGCTCAATAAGAAACCTACCCTGAAAGACCTGGAGTCCATTGACCCGGAGTTTTATAATTCCATCATGTGGGTCAAGTGAGTATCAACGCTCCATCACAAAATAATATAGAATATCAATACTGCATCACTCAATACTGTAGAGTATAAATAGTGCATCACTCAATACTGTAGAGTATAAATAGTGCATCACTCAATACTGTAGAGTATCAATACTGCAGCATCACTATATTCTGTAGAGTATCAATACTGCAGCATCGCTCAATACTGTAGAGTATCAGTACTGCAGCATCGCTCAATACTGTAGAGTATCAGTACTGCAGCATCGCTCAATACTGTAGAGTATCAATACTGCAGAGTATCTATACTGCCACATCGCTCAATATTGTAGAGTATCAATACTGCAGAGTATCAATACTGCCACATCGCTCAATATTGTGGAGTATCAATACTGCCGCATCACTCAGTACTGTGGAGTATCAATACTGCCGCATCGCTCAGTACTGTGGAGTATCAATACTGCATCATCGCTCAATACTGTAGAATATCAATACTGCAGCATTGCTCAATACTGTAGAGTATCAATACTGCAGCATTGCTCAATACTGTAGAGTATCAATACTGCAGCATAACTATATACTGTAGAGTACCAATACTGCAGCATCGCTCAATACTGTAGTATCAATACTGCAGCATCGCTCAATATTGTAGTATCAATACTGCAGCATCGCTCAATACTGTAGAGTATCTATACTGCAGCATTGCTCAATACTGTAGAGTATCAATACTGCAGCATAACTATATACTGTAGAGTACCAATACTGCAGCATCGCTCAATACTGTAGTATCAATACTGCAGCATCGCTCAATACTGTAGAGTATCAATACTGCATCATCGCTCAATACTGTAGAGTATCAATACTGCAGCATCGCTCAATACTGTAGAGAGTATCAATGCTGCAACATAACTATATACTGTAGAGTATCAATACTGCAGTGCTCAATACTGCATTGCTCAATACTGTAGAGTATCAATACTGTAGCGCTCAATACTGTAGAGTATCAATACTGCATCATCGCTCAATACTGTAGCGTATCAATACTGCAGCGTCGCTCAATACTGTAGAGTATCAATACTGAAGCGTCGCTCAATACTGTAGAGTATCAATACTGCCACATCGCTCAATACTGTGGAGTATCAGTACTGCCACATCGCTCAGTATTGTGGAGTATCAATACTGCCGCATCGCTCAGTATTGTGGAGTATCAATACTGCCGCATCGCTCAGTACAGTGGAGTATCAATACTGCCGCATCGCTCAGTACTGTGGAGTATCAATACTGCCGCATCGCTCAGTACTGTGGAGTATCAATACTGCCGCATCGCTCAATACTGTAGAGTATCAATATTGCAGCATAACTATATACTGTAGAGTACCAATACTGCAGCATCGCTCAATACTGTAGTATCAATACTGCAGCATCGCTCAATACTGTAGTATCAATATTGCAGCATCGCTCAATACTGTAGAGTATCAATACTGCAGCATTGCTCAATACTGTAGAGTATCAATACTGCAGCATAACTATATACTGTAGAGTACCAATACTGCAGCATCGCTCAATACTGTAGTATCAATACTGCAGCATCGCTCAATACTGTAGAGTATCAATACTGCATCATCGCTCAATACTGTAGCGTATCAATACTGCAGCGTCGCTCAATACTGTAGCGTATCAATACTGCAGCGTCGCTCAATACTGTAGCGTATCAATACTGCAGCGTCGCTCAATACTGTAGCGTATTAATACTGCAGTGCTCAATACTGCATTGCTCAATACTGTAGAGTATCAATACTGCAGCATTGCTCAATACCGTGGAGGATCAATACTGCAGAGTATCAATACTGCATCATCGCTCAATACTGTAGAATATCAATACTGCCGCATCGCTCAATACTGTGGAGTATCAATACTGCCGCATCGCTCAATACTGTAGAGTATCAATACTCCCGCATCGCTCAATACTGCAGCATCGCTCAATACTGTAGAGTATCAATACTGAAGCATCGCTCAATACTGTAGAGTATCAATACTGCAGAGTATCAATACTGCCACATCGCTCAATACTGTGGAGTATCAATACTGCCGCATCGCTCAATACTGTAGAGTATCAATACTCCCGCATCGCTCAATACTGCAGCATCGCTCAATACTGTAGAGTATCAATACTGAAGCATCGCTCAATACTGTAGAGTATCAATACTGCCACATCGCTCAATATTGTGGAGTATCAGTACTGCCGCATCACTCAGTACTGTGGAGTATCAATACTGCCGCATCGCTCAGTACTGTGGAGTATCAATACTGCCGCATCGCTCAGTACTGTGGAGTATCAATACTGCCGCATCGCTCAATACTGTAGAGTATCAATACCGCCGCATCGCTCAATACTGTAGAGTATCAATACTGCAGCATCGCTCAATACTGTAGAGTATCAATACTGCATCATCGCTCAATACTGTAGAGTATCAATACGGCAGCATCGCTCAATACTTTAGAGTATCAATACTGCATCATCGCTCAATACTGTAGAGTATCAATACTGCATCATCGCTCAATACTGTAGAGTATCAATACGGCAGCATCGCTCAATACTGTAGAGTATCAATACTGCAGCATCGCTCAATACTGTAGAGTATCAATACTGCAGCATCGCTCAATACTGTAGAGTATCAATACTGAAGCATCGCTCAATACTGTAGAGTATCAATACTGCAGAGTATCAATACTGCCACATCGCTCAATACTGTGGAGTATCAATACTGCCGCATCGCTCAATACTGTAGAGTATCAATACTCCCGCATCGCTCAATACTGCAGCATCGCTCAATACTGTAGAGTATCAATACTGAAGCATCGCTCAATACTGTAGAGTATCAATACTGCCACATCGCTCAATATTGTGGAGTATCAGTACTGCCGCATCACTCAGTACTGTGGAGTATCAATACTGCCGCATCGCTCAGTACTGTGGAGTATCAATACTGCCGCATCGCTCAGTACTGTGGAGTATCAATACTGCCGCATCGCTCAATACTGTAGAGTATCAATACCGCCGCATCGCTCAATACTGTAGAGTATCAATACTGCAGCATCGCTCAATACTGTAGAGTATCAATACTGCATCATCGCTCAATACTGTAGAGTATCAATACGGCAGCATCGCTCAATACTGTAGAGTATCAATACTGCATCATCGCTCAATACTGTAGAGTATCAATACTGCATCATCGCTCAATACTGTAGAGTATCAATACGGCAGCATCGCTCAATACTGTAGAGTATCAATACTGCAGCATCGCTCAATACTGTAGAGTATCAATACTGCAGCATCGCTCAATACTGTAGAGTATCAATACTGCATCATCGCTCAATACTGTAGAGTATCAATACGGCAGCATCGCTCAATACTGTAGAGTATCAATACTGCATCATCGCTCAATACTGTAGAGTATCAATACTGCATCATCGCTCAATACTGTAGAGTATCAATACGGCAGCATCGCTCAATACTGTAGAGTATCAATACTGCAGCATAACTATATACTGTAGAGTACCAATACTGCAGCATCGCACAATACTATAGTATCAATACTGCAGCATCGCTCAGTACTGTAGAGTATCAATACTGCTGCATCGCTCAATACTGTAGACTATCAATACTGCAGCACTTGATACTGGCAGTACGACTCAACTGTATCTCTCATTATATTCACCCTGATGTTCACAGAGAGAATGACCTGGAAGAATGTGGTGTAGAGCTGTACTTCGCTCAAGACATGGAAATTCTGGGTAAAGTGACGACACACCAGCTGAAAAACGATGGAGAGAATGAGTTGGTCACTCGGGAAAATAAAGAGGAATATATCAGGTACTGCTGCCCCATTCTCAAATTGTGTCATATTAGTGATTATTTTATTGGACAGTTAAAGGTTAATTCACCCAAAAATGAAAATTGTTTCAAAACTTGTTGTCTTTCTTCTGTGGAACACAAAATTACATTTTTTAAAGAATATCCTGGCCACTATTTTTCATATATTTATACTTTTAACCATTCATATACTTTTCAAAATGAACGTTTACTGATACAAATAACAAATATCAAGATACAAATAACAAAAAACAGATAAATAAAACCCCATAAAAGTGTTGTAAAAGTAGTACATTCAATTCATGCACTATATTCTAAGTCTTCAAAACCAGCATGATAGCTTTGTACGAGAAACAGAAATTTGTGTTGTTAAATTAAGAGTTTTTTTGCTAAAATGAGTGGGGTTTTTTAAGTCATTTTATATTCATCACGTTTCTCCTGCAGCCTGCTTACTGATTGGCGGTTCACACGGGGTGTGGAGGAGCAAACAATGGCTTTCCTGGACGGCTTCAATGAGGTTGTACCGTTGGAGTGGCTGCGGTATTTTGATGAGAAAGAGTTGGAGGTGGGTGTTGCTGTATTTTTAGCAAACAAAAATATCTTCTAACTAGGAAGTGACTACATTTAAAAAAAACACTTAACAGTAGAAAATAACTCTCATCTATATGAAGACACGAAGCATAAGTGACATCACTGAGCAAACAGCTGTAATTAACTGTTGATTCTTATATTTGAGGCACTTTCGACTACACAATCATCAAAAATGAAACCTTCAAACTATGTGTCATATGGGTTCATTAATTTAATCACACATTGTCAGTTTTTGGAGAAAAAGTTGGTAAAGACTGAATCTTACTACTTGCTAACAACTGTTAGCTAGCAGTCAATTAATTTTTCATTTATAAAAACAAGATTCTCAGCGATTCTTTTTATAACTAAACAGATCACATAAATATAAATTCTGATTAGAAAGTGCAAAGTAGAACTTATGTGATTTTAACACTTTATACAGTAATATAATATAGAGGGTATAGGGAACAAAGATTAGTGAAATTCTCTTAAACTCTTTAAAATGAATAAACGGTTATGAAAAAGACACAATAAAAAGTAGAAAGCTGTTACGATCTATCCTTTAAAACTAGCATGATTTCCTAAAAAAAAAAAAAAAGTTTCTTAGGGACTGGGTTTCTAATTAAAGAATCACTCGTATTATCATTGATTTTGGTAAGGTTTGAGGAGCAGTGTGTTGTGTGTGTGGTCAGAATATATATTGTGTATAATGGTGTGTGATTGGTTCTTCTGCAGCTGATGTTGTGCGGGATGCAGGAGATCGATCTGAATGATTGGCAGAAGAACACCATTTATCGGCATTACACCAAAAACAGCAAACAGATCCACTGGTTCTGGCAGGTAATTTTCACATTCAACCATACGTGTGATTGCTTCATATCTACTCTCTCTTATGTATCTTTATGTGTGCCATAGATCGTGAAGGAAATGGACAATGAAAAGAGAATTCGCCTGCTTCAGTTTGTCACAGGAACATGTCGACTGCCAGTTGGGGGTTTTGCTGAACTTATAGGTGGGTAGTTCACATGAAATACAGTTGTGATGGTCACAATGATGATGCCTTAGAATTGCAGCTTTTTTTCTGTTATATCATAATTTCTAAAAACCTCAAAAACTAAAAACCAAACAAATAATTAAAAGATCTTAAATTTGTCCACACTGTACAATATCAATGAGTACAAATGTAAATGCTTTAATCATTGATTGTTAGAGATTGCTTTAAAGTATTACATTTTTATCATTTTTCTTTCACGTTTTTAAGGAAGTAACGGGCCACAAAAGTTCTGCATAGACAAAGTGGGGAAGGAGACATGGCTGCCAAGAAGTCACACCTGGTGAGGATTATATTTTCATCAGAGGACAATACAAAATAACTTTTCTTAGTGACTTATTTATCCCTCCTGCATTAATTTTTTAGCTTCAATCGACTGGATTTGCCACCTTATAAGAACCTGGAGCAACTGCGAGAGAAACTTCTGTTTGCTATCGAGGAAACAGAGGGATTCGGACAAGAGTGAACAGGACCAAGATGATAATTGAACCAATATCATATTTTCTTTGACTAGGCATTACATTAAAACCACATATGTGGTCTGAACTGATGAACTCTGTTGAAGAAACCAGAGATTGATTTACAGTTAAACAGATCACTTACTGATGGATTTATGATATGATCCCATGAGTCGTTCACATATATTTCATTTAGGCACTTCAGGGAATAATACATCTAAATTTACAGTTCAGACTTCACCATACATTTCTATGCAGAGTAAACATGCAAACAATTCACTGCATTATATTTAACTCCTTACATTTCCTACGCAATCAAATTGAATTCACTGAACTGTTTAAATCAAAAGGGGACTGATTTTACTGGGATGTGAGGAGACGCTCTAACTCTCTTGTACAGTATCCAAAACAAAAATCATCATGAAATTATTCCAATAAACAATAAGAAGTTCATTAGCAGATGTAAGCAAGTCTCAATGCATCATTTCAGTATGTGTATATGCAACAGTTGAGTGAAAATAATTGTTTTAAGGTTGATCAGACATTATTTTATTATTGTTTTATGACATGACATGTTAAACTGTACATAGTTGAAATAAAATCCAGTCATGGTTTGTAAACACTGGTTAATGAACAAATTAATAAAAACGCTTTAATATTAGTAGATGGTTAGTGGAAACAAAACTCTTGCAGATGTACATCTAAATGATTCTTTTGTTGTAGAACATCCAGCAGCAGATGTCAAAAGAGCATCAGTTTCAATCAAACCAGACTAGTTTGATCATTAATGGTATAGGGGAGACCTGATGGTTAGTTATCACACAGGGATGTTTTATCTTCAAATGTGTTTTCTCTAGTAGTGGTTTTCTTTTATGAATACACTGAACCGATTACTGCAGGATAACTTAACCAAAATCAAACTTTTGACAGGAAAGGTCAAAGGAATTTTGTTCAAAAATGTAATGATGGCAAAACATTTTGACAGCTGACAGGTTTTGGCATGAATGCAGTATTTAAATGTGCAGGGATATTTGCTAATTGCTAAATGTTTAAACAGAAATAAATTTATGTTTTTTTAAAATATTTAATAAAATGATGTTACATGAGATCAGACACTAGTCATATCAGACTTCGAGAAAAGGCTGCTTTATTCTACATGGTGCTTGGCACACATTTGTATGTTGAGATCACAACCAGTGAATATGAATTGCTTTATCATAATAACCCTGGACACTTTAACTTGCAGAATAAATGTATCATTGCTTGCTGCGAATAGCTAGCGTGTTTCTGAAATTACATTGGTAAGGGAGACCTTTCGGTAGTAGAATGGGTGCATCCTCCTTTTGTCTCATAAGTTTACAATCCCCTTTCAGAATTTATTCAAATAGAGGAGATAAGAGATTATTATTTTTTTATTATTATTATTATCTAATGTTGCCCTTCAGAAGCTACATAACAGATATTTACATATAAGAGAAAAGAGACATTTAAAAAAAATATAAACTTATACAAATCATCTTGTCCAAAATTTTACACCCCCTTGTTTCTTAAAATACTGTGTTGCATTCTTGAGCATCAATGAATGTTTTCATGTTTTGTAATTGTGTTCGAGTCTCTCAACTGTCCTAAGTGTCAAAAACTGGATGTCAACATTATATAGCCATTGTTGTGATGAACTCGAATGTGCAGAAGAACGTAGGTAACACCATATTAGAACCAAGGGGATGTGAATTTTTTTAACAGAATAATTTGTGTAAATTCAGTTGTTATTTTATCTTTAGGAAATATGTATTTATTTTTTGTCAAATAGCTTCATCAGGGCAGTACTAAATAAAAAACAAAATGCAATTTTGTTCTTTGGCCTCTTATTCCTCCAAAATGATAAGCATCCTGCAGAAAAGGCATCCTTTTTCACATTGCCTTCTTTCAATACTGGTATCTGCTTTTGAATTATGAAAGTAATATATGTTCATTAATCAGAGATGATTGATTCAAGGAGACCAAAGTTTCACATAAGCCACCTCTCCTTGCCTGGACCTATATAATTAAATATTTGGGAGCAAGATGGCCTGTGGCCACTCCCCCAAACACAGCTCAGCTGAAACAACAATTCTCCAAAAAAAAAAATTATTCCTGATTGAGTTATATTAAATAGATTACCATTTACAGTACTAATAAAAAAAATAAAAATTCTGTGTATAAATGACTGAAGGTCAAAGGGCTAATTGATTTATTTTCGAGGGCCAAGCAGTATTTTCATTTTGAGAGTATAGATAGTGTGTGCAGGGTATATAGGTTAAGTAAATAGCATTACAGTTCAACCGCGCTAATGTAGTGGGAGTCAGGTGGTAGAGCAAGTCTGGTAATCGCGAGATTGTGAGATTCGATACACCCTGTTCCATAACTGTCCTATGAAGTCGTCAATTTTATTTGTATAGCGCCTTTCACAACACACATCGTTTCAAAGCAGCTTTACAGAAGTTCAGCATTAACAGACGATAAAAATGTAATGTCTATAAAGTCGATAAATCATCATCATTGTGCAGGGCTCCAAACTGCGACTAAAAAATGGTCGCATTTGCGACCAAATAAATTTATTTGCGAGTGTAATTTCTGTCGAGGTCGCCATTGGCAACAGTAAAAATTTACTCCCTTTGATTTTAAAATTTGCATTACATTTCCCGAAATACATTACAAAAGTTTATATCAAAGAAATAGCGGGGAAAACGGAGTTCATTGCAGGAACTAACCATTTAAAAAAAGAGACTGTGAGAAAACACGGTGACAGTAACAAGCATAAAAAATGCACGTGATCACATAATTGCGAAGAATGCTCCACAGACTACACTGTTAGCACTTGCATGCGAGCTGCGGGACGAAAAGGAATGGAAGGAGTTAAAAATGAAAATATTTGGCGCCTGTTTTTTCCCCTATAGGAGCCAGTGGCTCCTTAATTGATTTTTTGTTTGGAGCCCTGTTGTGGAATTAGATAAGATATGATTCTTTATCGTGTTTAAAAATAATTAAATAATAATTGTATTAATAACCCCAGTGAGCAAGCCGAAGGCGACTGTGGCAAGGAACACAAAACTCCAAAAGATGATGGTTAATGGAGAAAAATAACCTTGGGAGAAACCAGACTCACTGTGGGGGGCCAGTTCCCCTCTGGCTAACATCATGAATAATGTAAATAAGAATTATTTATAGTTAAAGAACATGATTTAAAAAAATTATTAAACTTATTAAGTGTTAAGGGTCAGTATTTAGACAGTGATTGTGTTTGAACTGCAAGATTAGTGACCAGTGTCTTTGAAGTCCATCCTTGATTAAATTCCAGAAGTTCACTTAGATGCAATTGTCCTTGTTTGGCTGATGAAGGCTTTTGTTGGCAATAGTTAGTCTATGTATCCCATTTCAAGATCGTAGTCCATGGTGATGGGGCATCTGAAGTCTCCGTGAGAGGCTGGATACAAACTGGAGCTGACGAACGCTATTTACCTCGGGACTAGCGTCCCGAGATAATAGCAGAAAAGCAGATGGGAAATAATTAGCATAGCTGATGTTCATAATATTAATGCATTATAACTGATTCAGCAGTAGTATAAAAAGTAAGCATTATGTGAATGCTTGGTTAAAGAGATGCGTCTTTAATCTAGTTTTAAACTGGGACAGTGAGTCTGAGCCTCGAACAATATCAGGAAGGCTATTCCAGAGTTTAGGAGCTAAATGTGAGAACGCCCTCCCTCCATTAGTGGACTTAGATATCCTAGGTATGACCAGAAGCCTCGAATTTAGTGATCTTAAAGAGCGCGATGGATTGTATGGCGATAGAAGATCCGTTAAATACACAGGAGCTAAACCATTTAGGACTTTATAGGTCAGTAGTAATACTTTGTAATTGATACGGAACTTAATAGGTAGCCAGTGTAGAGATGATAAAATCGGTGTTATATGATCATATTTTCTTGACCTAGTAAGAACTCTAGCAGCTGCATTTTGGACTAACTGTAGCTTGTTTATTGAGGATGCAGGGCAACCAGCTAATAAAGCATTACAGTAATCTAGTCTCGAGGTCATGAATGCATGAACTAACTTTTCTGCATCAGAAACAGATAGCATGTTACGTAGCTTAGCAATGTTTCTAAGGTGGAAAAAGGCTGTTCTCGTAACAGATGAAATATGATTTTCGAAAGTCAAGTTGCGGTCTAGTATAACACCCAGGTCTTTTACTGTAGTGGATAATGTAACAGAACATCCTTCTAAATTAAAGTTGTATTGTAAGGGATTTTGTGGGTAGTTTTTTGGACCAGTAAGTAATACCTCCGTTTTATCGGAATTTAATAACAGGAAATTACGCGTCATCCAGCATTTTATATCTTTAAGACACTCTGTCAAGTTAGTGTTTTCATCTGGTCGTGATGAGATATATAATTGAGTGTCATCAGCATAACAGTGGAAATTAATTCCATGTTTTCTTATAATTTTACCAAGTGGCAGCATATATATTGAGAATAATAGAGGGCCTAACACAGATCCTTGTGGCACTCCATAGTCTACTGACGTTATCTTCAATTTTTCCCCATTTAAACAGACAAAATGGTAACGGTCTGATAAGTACGATCTAAACCAGCTTAATGCCTGTCCCTGAACACCAGTGTAGTTTTGTAGTCAATCCAAGAGTATTTTATGATCTATAGTGTCGAACGCAGCGCTAAGATCGAGTAGAACTAATATTGAGATGCAGCCTTGGTCAGAAGCTAAAAGTAAATCATTTGTAATTTTAACTAGCGCAGTTTCTGTGCTATGATGCGGTCTGAATCCTGACTGAAATTTTTCATAGATATCATTTTCTTGCAAGAAAGAGCACAATTGAGCGGACACAACTTTTTCTAATATTTTAGACATAAATGGAAGATTTGAGATGGGTCTGTAATTTGCTAGGTTATTTGGATCTAATTGTGGTTTCTTAATGAGAGGTTTTATAACTGCCAGCTTAAATATTCTTGGAACATGACCTAAAAATAAAGACAAGTTAATAATATTGAGAAGAGGCTCTTCCACTACAGGTAACACTTCTTTCAGTAGTTTAGTGGGTATTGGATCTAGTAAACATGTTGTTCTTTTAGATGCAATGATAAGTTTATTTAGCTCTTCCTGTCCTATAGTTGTAAAGCGGTGTTGTAGTTCTTGAGGGGCAATAATTGAGGCTGAATCATAAGACACCATAAAAGATTGTACATTAACAATTGTGTTTACAATTGTGTTTCTGATGTTTTCTATTTTCTCAGTGAAGAAATTCATAAAATCATTACTACTAAACTGTAACGGAATATTTTGCTCAGGTGATCTCTGTTTATTTGTTAGTCTAGCCACGGTGTTAAATAAGAACCTTGGATTATTTTGGTTATTTTCTATTAGTTTGCGGAGGTGCTCAGCCCTGGGTGTTTTTAGAGCCTTTTTGTAACGTGACATACTGTCTTTCCATGCGATTCTAAAGACCTCTAAATTAGTTTGTTTCCATTTACGCTCCAAGTTACGAGTTTCTCTCTTGATAGCATGCGTAGCACTGTTGTACCATGGTGCTCTAGTTTTTTCTCTAAACTTTTTTAATCTAATTGGTGCAACAATTTCTAATGTACCAGAGAAAATGGTGCTCAAACTGCTAGTCAGTGACATCATCATTTTGCGGTATAATATCTATATCGGTTGGATTGGTTCCATATGATATAATTAAATCTAGCGTATGATTTAGGCGATGAGTGGGACCACTGACGTTTTGCGTGACCCCGAAGGTGTTTAACAAATCTGTAAACGCAGCCCCTAACGCATCATTTGTGTCATCTACGTGTATGTTAAAATCTCCAACAATTATTGCTTTATCGACATTGACCAATAGATCTGATAGAAAGTCTGCAAACTCTTTTAGGAAATCAGCGTAAGGCCCTGGAGGTCTATATACGGTAGCCAAGGCTAGAGATAATAGGGATTTTTTTCTTACATCTGAGAGTGTAACATTTAGCACAAGTACTTCAAACGAATTAAACCTGTGACCTATTTTCTGAGTAACATTAAGAATATCTCTATAGATTGTTGCAACACCGCCGCCACGACCAATCAGACGGGGCTCATGCTTATAACAGTATCCTGGCGGAGTAGACTCATTTAGACCGAAATAATCATTTGGTTTAAGCCAGGTTTCAGTAAGGCAAAATACATCAAAACTATTATCTGAGACCATTTCATTTACAATAACCGCCTTAGGTGTGAGCGATCTAATGTTTAGAAGACCTAGCTTTAGAAATTGTTTTTGTTCACTGATATTGAGATTTTCTGGTTTAATTACAATTAGATTTTTCCTAGATCCTACAGTAGATGTATTGTTTGGCTTTACTAAACGAGGAATAGACACAGTTTCTATATAATGTTCTACATTGGTACTTATATCAATTAAGTTGGGACAGCAAATACTGTGATTTGGACTTTGACTTACTAGTCATATGGTGTGTAGCGTCTTGGAGATGTTGTCCGACAGAACAGCCGCTCCGACTCTGCTGGGGTGAAGGCCATCAGCACGGAAGAGCCTAGGTCGCTCCCAAAACAGATTCCAATTATTAACAAAGAGCAGTCTCTGTTCATTACACCATGACATTAACCATTCATTTAGAGCAAATAATCTACTGAACCTTTCTTGTCCTAGTCGGTACGTGGGAAGCGGTCCAGACACGACGATCGTTGTTTCTGGCGAAGTGCTGCGTACCGTCTCGATCAGGCTCCTGTAGTCCTTCTTCAGTACCTCCGTCTTCCGCAGCCTGGTGTCGTTCATTCCCACGTGCAGCACGACAGCTCCGACGCGCTCGTCACCATTCAGGATCTCGGGAACCTGCGTAGAGACATCAAGAACATGAGCACCAGGAAAGCAGTGAGTGCGCACCTTACCTTTGCCAGAGATAGCACGGACATGACGGACGGTGGAATCGCCGATGATCACGGCGTCGTCGCGCTCCGACTCGCGAAGAGGTGAGAAGCGGTTCCGGGTGGAGATCTCGAAAGCCGGGAGGGGCGGGGAGGTCCTTGGTCTGGTCCTGGCTCGCGTCTTCCGCCGTGGAATCACCCAGGGTCCGTGGTGATGTGTCGGTGCCAGAGTGAATGAAGCCAGGGATGATCGCGTCCTGGTTGCTCGGGACCTGTGCAGAGAAACACACGGAGTAGACGAGGTCGGAGTCAAAAAATTATGAAGTAATTATATAAAAAAATTCAAAGCCCTCAGGCTCTGAAAATATTAAAAGACACTTTTAAGACCAGGGACTCGGATTGGATGGTGCGGAGGGAGAGATTAAGCGTCAACTGTTGAGCATGTTGGCAATGCTGGCGAAGGTCGTGGCGGACTTGGAGGATCTTTCTGTAATATGTTGAACGATCACTTTCATTCAGACATTGAGAAAGGGATTATCTGGAGTCACTGGAGAGGGAATTAGCTGCTAACCTGCTAGCGACCAATGCAGATTTTCAGCTCATCTGGGAAAAGTTGGAAGAACTTGAGCATCGTAATCAGCGAAACAATGTCTGAATTGTTGGAATTCCTGAGCATGAGGAAGGTCTAGATATGGTGAAATTCCTAGAGAGCTCTTCCCGAGTCTGCCTGACATAGGCCATAAGCTGGAAATTGAACAAGCTCACAGGGTCCCGGTTTGGAGATCCGTGGAGGTCAATTCTGGCCAAATTTCTGGGATCAGTTCCCTGCCAGATTGAGAATAGATGCTAAGGATGGCCGCAAAGTATTTACTTGTCCCCAACAAGCAATGTCCTTCATAAAGTCAATGGAATGAGTAAGTAATTGTGTGGTGCTCGTTTTGCAGCAAAGTGGACCTGACTCACTGAACATTCACTTGACCGTCTAAGGAAACTGAGCACCTTTGTTTCTTTTTGGTTCTGCCTAGAGGCTGGAGTTTGTTTTGTGGAATAACACCTTCAGGACATTTGTGGATGAATCTGCATGTTCTTTGTGTTTATTCTGCCTATTGCCCGGAGTTTGTTTTATTTTCTTCTGTTATGTAATTCTGTCTCATAAAATTTGTACAGAAGCACCGGACTTGAGCTATCCGAAGGGGGTCTCTCGTAGGCATACATGGATTGTTTGAGTTTAGAGGTATGGCTGCCAGTTGGCTATGTAGTGCGTGGGGTTAATTTGCAATTTTTTTCTTTTTCCTGTTTGTTTGGTTTGGGGAGAAGTTTGGGGTTTAACTGTTGCACTAATGTTTGAATGTGGTCTTTATAATCCTGTTTTTCACACACAATTGTTTGTTTCTAATATGTAAAAAAAAATAAAAAATAAAAAAATTAAAATTAAAAAAAAAAAATATATATATATATATACATACACATACATACATACATACATACACACACACAGAGGAGCCAAAAACCATATATGCATGTTATGCTATGCATAGGGGCGCCATATGTAAAGTGGGTCGCCAGTGGCTCACTAAAGGTGGCTCACAATCCGCCTCCAGTCAGTGCCGTCAAAGCAGGCTTGTAGTTCCAGTTCTGCTTTATTGGTTCAACTCTTTACAGGCTTTACTACAGGCTTAGCAGATTTTAGTTTCAGTCTGTAGGTTGGAAGAAGATGAACAGACAGTGATCGGAGAGTCCCAAATCTGCTCTAGTGACAGAGGATGTAACTGTCACTTGCAGGAATATAACATGTAACAGATGTAATGCACTGTCCGGAATGGCTTCATTCAGAGAGGTTTCTGTGAAGCACAAGGCAGCAGAGGTTGAAAAGTCCTTGTTTGTATGGGTGAGGAGATGTAGTTAATCTGTTTTGTTAGGAAGAGAGCGGAGATTCACTAAATGAATACTTGGCAGGGCTGTTTGAAAGCCGGCCAACGGAGCTTGACCAGTGTGCAGCTCGTTTCCCTCCACTGCATCTCTTGAACAGCACAGCTTTACCTCTGACTAAAATGTCCAGCAAAGCATCTGAAAAGATGGTCTGGTATATGCTGACAGAGTGAAATTGATTTCCTACTTAGAAATATAAATTATTTGATATCACCAGAAAAAGGCACCATGGACAGCAGTAAAGGGCAAAAAAATATAATATGAAAAAAAACTCAGTGGTGTGATAACATGTGGTGGTAGGTCTGATCACTGACAATGATGAAACAGCCTACAGAGAGGAGGTGCACACTCTGACACGCTGGTGTCAGGAGCACAACCTCTCCCTCAACGTCAGTAAAACCAAGGAGCTTGTGGTGAACTTCAGGAAGAAAGACAGAGAACACAGCCCCATCACCATTAATGGAGCACCAGTGGAGAGAGTCAGCAGCTTCAAGTTCCTCGGTGTCCACATTACTGAGGAACTCACATGGTCTGTCCACACTGAGGCCGTTGTGAAGAAGGCTCACCAGCGCCTCTTCTTCCTGAGACGGCTGAGGAAGTTTGGAATGAACCACCACATCCTCACACGGTTCTACATCAGCACCGTAGAGAGCATCCTGACTGGCTGCATCACCGCCTGGTACGGCAATAGCACCGCCCACAACCGCAAAGACCTGCAAAGGGTGGTACGAACGGCCAGAAACATCATCGGAGGTGAGCTTCCCTCCCTCCAGGACATATATAACAGACGGTGTGTGAATAAAGCTCGGAGGATCATCAGAGACTCCAGCCACCCGAGTCATGGGCTGCTTTCACTGCTTCCATCAGGCAGGCGGTATCGCAGCATCAGGACCCGCACCACCCGACTACATGACAGCTTCTTCCCACAAGCAATAAGACTTTTGAACACATGATCTCTCACGATCAACAATCAGCACTGCACTTTATTAATCATCACTCTGTCAATATATTCTCCCAATTCAATTAGTGTTTATATATATTTATACCCTTCTCTAGTGTGTGTATTCTACATTGTGTGTATTGTGTACATTTGTTATGTAAATTGTTGTGTAAGTACGTGTACATTTGTTATGTAAATTGTTGTGTAAGTACGTGTACATTTGTTATGTAAATTGTTTTGTGTAAATATTTTGTTATTGTAAAGTGGTTTATGTCTTGTCACTGTCATTACTGCTATGTTACTCGGAACTGCACACAAGAATTTCACCTACTGTTGCACTCGTGTACACAGTAGTGTGACAATAAAGTGATTTGATTTGATTGATTTGATTTGATTTGAACATGCAGTATTTTCACAAAGTTTAATTGCATAAGTTATATTTAAATGTATATACACATATTTTCATTAAGCAGGGAAATAAATATGCAGTGCAAATATATATATATATATATATATATATATATATATATATATATATATATATATATATATATATATATATATATATATATATATATATATATATGCCCTAGACTGCACCCCAGAAACTGTTTCTCTGATTTTCTTTCATTACCTCTACAAGGCGCTGATCCCTCTTGTTTGAACGAGTCTTGTGACGGCGCAATATGTGACATTAGTGAAATATCATATTTCATTGAAAAAGAAGTTAATTCTGATGAAAAACGAGTCTAAACATCTTTCTGGGCATAAAAGTTGCTTTTGGGCTGTTTAGAACTGTTTAACGAAGTGTGCAGAGTTCTGTGTTGATATTAATCTTCTTATAAAATAACTGTTTTGCCCTCATAATACCTGCAAACATGTTGTAATGCTGCAATTTGTACTGGTAATCCTTTATTTGCAATAAACAACTGCCAATATGTGACATTAGAGAAATGACTTATTTCATTGAAAAAGAAGTGAAATATGATTAAAAATAACAGTCTAAAAGGCTTTCTGAGCTTAAAAAGTTGCTTTTGAGAGCTGTTTCATGAAAATTGCATAGTTCTGTGTAGAACATTCAAATACCTTCATTAAAATAAAGGTTTTATAATGCATGCAAACATTTTGTAATGCTGCATTTTATCTGGCAATGCTTTCTTTTCCAATGCTTAGATGCCAATGTGTAACATTAGTGAAATGTAATTTTTAATTGAAAAAGAAGTGAATTCTGTTGAAAAATTAGTCCAAACATATTTTTGGGCTTAAAAAGTAGCTTTTGGGCTGTTTAGAGCTGTTTCATTAAGTGTGCAGAGTTCCCCTTCTGTCACTCACTCGACGTTGTGTCGATTGTAGTGACAAGAGGGGTCTCTTCTGAGAGCCTCGTGTACCTCTAAACTTGAACTTGATAAAAGGCCAATGTGAAGTTGCCAGACAGAATTTGCATGCCTCGCCCCGAGACATACGGGTATAAAGGGAGCGGGCGAGCGAATGGCAGACAGATTTTTTTCTTCAGAGCCGAACGGTTGTCAAGTCAAGTCATTTTTATTTGTATAGCGCCTTTCACAACACATATTATCAAAGCAGCTTTACAAAAGATCAGGCATTATCAGACGATAAAACTGTATAAAACTCATTGTGTAATTAGATATAATACGATTGTAATCATGATTAAAAATAAGTAATTAAATAATAATTGTATTTATATTCCCAGTGAGCAAGCTGAAGGCGACTGTGGCAAGGAACACAAAACTCTATAAGATGTTGATTAATGGAGAAAAATAACCTACTCACTGTGGGGGCCAGTTCCCCTCTGGCTAACATCATGAATATAATGTAAATATTACTTATGTATAGTTAAAGTCATGGTTTAAAATGATTAAACTAAGTAAGTGTTAAGGGTCAGTGTTTATACATTGATTTTGTTTGAACTGTAAGATTAATGACCAATGTCTTTGAAGTCCATCCTGGATTAACTGCAGAAGTTCACATAGATGAATTGTACTTGTTAATTAGATGATGAATGCTTTTGTTGGCAATTGTTAGTCTATGCATTCCATTTCAAGATCGTAGTCCATCAATAGACAGAGGTGATGCAGGCAGAGATCAGGGATGTGAAACGCAGTTCAACCTGGGTGGTCATTTCGGTGAGGTTCGTTGTGGTCCATCCTAAATCCAAGGTTCATACAATGGCATGAAGTATCGCATGTCTTATGGTTGGAGTTGGCATCAGTTCATCCTCTGAAGTCCATCATAATAGACTGAAGTGATGTTTGACTTGCACCGGCTGCATTTAGTCATCTTCACACAGCGATACATAGTGGTGGAGTCCAACACGATGCAGGAATGGTGCTGGATCCAGCCGGTTCTGGTTACCTCAGGATAGGAGTCCCGAGGTTGAGACGGGGAAACAAATAAAATAACATTAGCATAGATGCCATAAAATTTATTGCAGAGATATAAATCATGATCAATGTTTCTGGTTCCGGCAGACCCAACGAAAGCAGCCTAATTGTGGGTTGGAGGATAAATTAGGCTTATGCCTGGCTAAATAGATGAGTCTTTAGTCTATACTTAAACTGAGGGAGTGTGTCTGCATCGCGAACAGTGTTAGGTAGACTATTCCATAGTTTAGGAGCCAAATATGAAAAGGATCTACCTCTTTTTGTGGATTTTGATATTCTAGGAATTATTAACAGGCCAGAATTTTGCGATCATAATGAACGTGATGGAATATAGCATGGTAGAAGGTCACTTAAGCACTGCAGAGCTAGACCATTCAAAGCTTTGTACATAGTTAACAGAATTAAAAAAAAATGAATACAGAATTTAACAGGTAGCCAATGTAACGAAGATAAAATGGGGCTAATATGATCATATTTCTTGGATTTCGTGGTTTTAACTCTGGCTGCTGCATTTTGAACCAATTGAAGTTTATTTATTGATCTTGCTGGACTTCCTCCCAGTAATGCATTACAATAATCTAGTCTTGGGGTCATGAACGCATTAATTAGTTTTTCGGCATCAGCAACAGAGAGCATGTGCCTTAATTTAGCAATATTTCTTAGGTAGAAGAATGCTGTTCTACAAACATTGGTAATTTGATTTGTGGTAATTGGTAATTTGTGTGATCTGCGAGCTGTGTGACACACGACTGCTTCACCCACCTCTGCAAGAGAGCTTTCTGTTGGATCTGATGGTGCGTTCCAGTGGCTTTCTCCTCTCTGCATGCTGTGCAGACCCTGCCCCTGGGCGCTTTGACAGCGCTTCTCTTGTAAAAGAGTTGACTTCTCTGAAAGAGTTTTTTCCTCTAAAAGAGTTTGTTTTCTGGTAAAAGAGCAACATAAGCGTTGAACGTCCTTTTGCAATTCCGCCGCTGTGTAGTTCCTTGATGCGGTCGATTTCTCTCCACTTCTGGCAGTCATAAAAGCTGTCTCGTGTGCCTGGGCTGTGAACACACGCAGGCAGCGTTTTGTGAATGGTTTATGTTTTCAGTGCGAGAACATAGCCACGGCAACATTGTGGTCGTGGCTTTCTTTTCTGCACGAGAGAAAGCCACTTCACCTTTCACTGCCCGGAACCGACCTCCTCGCTCGTCCGCTCTCGCTACCCTGGATGGTGTGGTGGCCCACGGGTACACAGAGGTCCCTCAGGTGGATCCACCTGTGTCCCGAGAATGCCGGCAGGACCGTCCGGTACTCCCCTCCAAGGCCTGTAGGATGACATCGTCACTGACTGCGAAAGCCTACAGGCCAGGCAGGCTGCCTCCGCTTTGCATGCCATGGATCTCCAGCAAGTACACCAAGCCAAGGGACTCAAAGATCTGCACCTAGGTAGTCCCAATCCTGACATGCTGCAGGAACTACACTCTGCCACCAACCTTGCTATTAGAGCTACGAAGGTCACAGCGCAAGCACTCGGGCGGGCGATGGCCACCCTCGTGGTCCAGGAACGCCATCTATGGCTGAACTTGGTTGAGATGCGCAACATTGACAAAGACCGCTTCCTCAACGCCCCCATCTCCCAGTTCGACATCGACGACTTCACCCAGCAGTTCTCGGCGGTGAAGAAACAGACGGAGGCCATCTCCCACATCATGCCGCCTCCCACATCATGCCATGCCGTCGTAGCGCAGGCCATCCACCATCTGGTCACCATGGGTGTCCCACTGCGAAAAAGACAACGCCAGCTCTGCCTCAAGCCCCGGCAGGCCAGCGCTGACGAGTCTCAAGGACTGTCCTTCCAGCCGAGAGGAAGAAGGGTTTCTACAGCCCTTACTTTATCGTACCCAAAAAAGGCGGTGGGCTGCGGCTAATCTTGGACTTGTGAGTTCTCAACCGGACTTTAAACAGACTCCCATTCAAAATGCTCACACAGAGGTGAATTCTAACCTGCGTTCGGCATCAAGATTGGTTTGCGGCGGTAGACCTGAATGACACGTACTTCCACATCTCCATTCTGCCTCAACACCGACCCTTCTTATGCTTCGCGTTCGACGGCCAGGCGTATCAGTACAAGGTCCTCCCCTTCGGCCTGTCCCCTCGTGTCTTCACCAAGGTCGAGAGGTCGTCACTTCTTGTGTGGAAGGAAGTGACACAAGGGGTCCATATAAAAACGCCACGCACTGACCGTGGTACGTGACTGTCGGAACAGGGGCAAAGCAGGCTATTGCATGTTAGAGGCCCCTGTACCGAGTGCACGTAGCCCTCCCCAATGCCCCCTCAAAGAGTTTTAGCATACCCACCTTAGGTTTTCTCGCACCCCTGAGGGAGAAAAAGGTGTTACATGCTAGCATGGGAGCAAGCTCAGCAGCTGCGGCCTTCTCTCTCACTATGTCTCTCACATAGAATGTAAAGTGGCTGGGGCCCAACCTAAGTCGGGGAAGGTGATCTTTCCCCGGGGGGAGCAGGAGAGCCTGTCGGATGCAGCAGGTGTCCCGAGGCTAGCGGTGCTGAGAGAAGACTCGAAGCATTAACCCTGCTCCATGCACCGGCAGGGGGCGACTTAGAGACTGAGGAAGAGGCCTAAGGAGGAGTCTTCAGAACTCTTCAGCGCCAGCGTGCTGGGCGCTGTGGCGGGACCAGAGGCAAGGTAGCTGTCCGGCCCACAAATTTCCTATCATTTCAGGAGGGGAAGGCCCTGCAGAGGCCACACCCTGCCCAGTCCAGGGTGAGGTAATGTGTGGCAAATACACCATGAGTGTTGTGAAGCCGGACGTGGGATACGGCGTGGTGGTAGGTCCAGCCTAACGAAGGGGGTACTCTACAGGCATGGGGCCAAGGGAAACGAGGGTCCGCCAAGAGGGGGACCGTACTGTGGAAAATACATCACGGGGAGTTAGCCTGAAGAGGGAACTATGCCCGTGGAGCCCGACCCCTGTACAGAGCCTCGTAATGGGTCTAGCTGCGAGTTGCTCTGCTAAATTCGCAGGCCAGAAGGCTAGGGAGGAAAAACATCCAGGCAGCGACACTCAGTGGCTGACCTGGGACAGAAGGCGCACTGGATGACTTTGGTGAAGGGCGCAAGATACAAGTGGAACACCCGGTCGGTTGTGCCGTGTTACCGAGTTCTACCGCCTGACAAAACGCAGGACGAGACCGACTTAACCCTTAGATTGTAAAATCTGAAAAAGGTATTGGGTGTTGCCCAGCCCGCTGCTCTGCAGATGTCTGCTAGGGAGGTGATGTGGCAGAGTGCCCACGAGGACACCACACTTCTAGTAGAGTGTGCTCGAACCTGCAGGAGGGTGGGCACGCCCTGGGTGTGATAGGCTAAGGCAATAGCATCAACGACCCAGTGGGCTAGGCTCTGTTTGGAGACGGCGTTCCCTTTCCGCTGTCCGCAAAGGAGACAAAGAGCTGCTCAGAACATCTAAAGCTCTGTGTGTGGTCCACATAGGTATGCAAAGCACGCACCGGACACAGCAACGAAAGGGCTGGGTATGCCTCCTCCTGAGGCAGCGCTTGCAGGTTCACGACCTGGTCCCTGAAAGGGGTCGTAGGAACCTTGGGCACGTAGCCCGGTCGGGGCATCGGGATAACGTGAGGAAGCGCTGGACCAAACTCCAGCCAGGTGTCGCTGACAGAGAATGCTTGCAGGTCTCAAACCCTCTTGATTAAGGCTAACGCGATCAGGAGGGCCATCTTCAGGGAGAGGGCCTTGAGCTCGACTGAATCAAGAGGCTCAAATGGGGGTCTCTGAAGGCCCAGGAGGACCACTGAGATATCCCTGGAGGGAAACAGGCTAGACCAGGGAGGATTCAGTCTCAAGCCGTGCTTACCAAGGGACTTGCCATCTACTGCGTCGTGGTGGGCTGCGATAGCAGCTACATGCACCTTCAAGGTGGAGGGGGACAGCCTCCCCTCCAGTCTCTCCTGCAGGAATAGAAGCACTGACTGAACTGCGCATCTCTGTGGGTCTTCGGCTCGGGAAGAACACCAAATCATGAACAAGCGCCACTTCAGGGCGTAAAGTTGCCTGTTTGAGGGAGCTCTGGCTTGATTGATCGTGTCTATGACAGCCGGTGGTAGATCTACTAGATCTTCCGCATCCCGTCCAGGGGCCAGACGTGGAGATTCCAGAGGTTTGGGTGCGGATGGCAGAGGGTGCCCCGTCCCTGAGAAAGACGGTCCTTCCTCAGGGGGATTTTCCAGGGAGGGGCTGTCACAAGGAGCGTGAGATCTGAAAACCAGGTGCGGGTGGGCCAGTAGAAGGCCACCAAGATGACCTGTTCCTTGTGCAAGATGCAAGAAGGCTCACTGGGGGAAATGCGTACTTGTGCAGCCCCCGGGGCCAGCTGTGTGCCAGCGTGTCTGTCCCAAGGGGAGCATACTTCAGGGAATACCAGAGCAGGCAATGGGAGTTGTCTTGGGAGGTAAAGAGGTCTACTTGTGCCTTGCCGAATCGGTCCCAAATAAGCTGGACCACCTGGGGGTCTCCACTCTCCGCTGGGTGAAACCTGTCACGACAGCGCATCCACCATCGTGTTGCGGTTTCCAGGGATGTGAGTGGCGAGCAGCGACTTGAGTCATGGCTGACTCCAAAGGAGGAGATGGCGGGCGAGTTGTGACATATGACGAGAGCGCACACCACCTTGGCGATTTATGTACGCTATCATCGTGGTGCTGTCTGAGCGGATCAGAACGTTCTTGCCTCGGATTAGTGGAATAAACCTCCATAGGGCTAGAATTACGGCCATCAACTCTAGGCAATTGATGTGCCAATGCTGCTGAGGTCCTTTCCAGGTGCCAGCGGCAGTGCGCCCGTTGCACACGGAGCCCCAAACCTGTTGAGAGGCATCTGTGGTTACCACGATACATCTGGACACCTGCTGCAGGGGGATTCCGGCCCGCAGAAAGTCTGATGGCAGGTGGTCTGACAGCATGCATCGTGTGATCATGCCGTGGCGCCATGCCCATCTCGGGACTCGAGTCTGTAGCCAGTGCTGTAGCGGTCTCATATGGATCATCCCGAGCGGCGCGACCACGGCTGAGGATGCCATATGCCCCAGGAGCCTCTTGAATTGTTTTAGAGGAACCGCTGTGCCGGGCTCTAATTGAGCGAGGCATCTGAACACTGACTGGGCACGCTCTAACTCCATGCCGAGAAAAGAGATGCTCTGGACCGGGGTGAGCTTGCTCTTTTCCCAGTTGACCTGAAGCCCTAAACGGCTGAGCTGCCTAAGCGCCTGGTCCCTGTGAGCGCATAGTAATTCTCAAGAGCGGGCCAGGATGAGCCAGTCATCAAGGTAATTGAGTATGCTGATGCCCACTTCCCTTAGGGGGGCAAGAGCAGCCTCTGCGAATGTGAAGACGCGAGGGGAAAGGGACAGGCCGAAAGGGAGGACCTCGTACTGATACGCCTATCCGTCGAACGCGAACCGTAAGAAGGGTCAGTGTCGCAGCAAGATGGAGACGTGGAAGTACGCGTCCTTCAGGTCTACCGCCGCGAACCAATCTAGCTGTCGAACGCAGGTGAGAATCTGTTTCTGCGTGAGCATTTTGAACGGGAGTTTGTGCAAAGCCCGGTTGAGAACTCTTAAGTCCAAGATTGCTCGCAACTCGCGGCTTTTCTTGGGTACGATGAAGTAAGGGCTGTAGAAACCCTTCTTCATCTCGGCTGGAGGGACGGGCTCTATCACTCCGAATGCTCATCCAAGCCCGGGGGCTCGAGGGAGAGCGTCAGCTGGCCATGTGGCGAGTCGCACTCATCCCGAGCTCAGACGGAAGCACACAAGCGTGTCGGGGGGCGGGTGGTTCATGTGGATTTACCCGGAGAAACCGAGCCTGTCATTATCCCCATATTGTCTTCATCGCCAGCCGGGTCGTCCTCAATCCTGTGGGAAGAAGGAGCGACGCGGGGGGCGGCTGAAGTGGCATTCACCTTCAGGAAGGAGAGCTGTGACCGCAACGTTGCCATGGTCATGTTCTTGCAATGAGAACATGAGCTATCCACGAACGCCACCTAAGTGTGATTGCTGCTCGGGCACAAAGCGTCTGTGGCCATCGTTCTTGGAGAGATATCGCCCGAGATATCGAGGTGCATGATTGGTTCGCGGTGGTAGACCTGAAGGACGCATACTTCCATGACTTGATTCTTCCTTGACACGACCCTTTCTCCGGTTTGCCTTCGAGGGTCCCCCCCCTTCGGCCTGTCCTTGTCCCCTCATGCCTTTACGAAAGTCCACCTAGATAAAAAGAATACTATGTTCGAATGCTGTTCATAGACTTCAGCTCAGCATTCAACACAATCATTCCCAGCACCTGATTGGAAAGCTGAACTTGCTGGGCCTGGACACCTCCCTCTGCAACTGGATCCTGGACTTCCTGACTGGGAGACATCAGACAAGCATCTCCACCACCACCACACTGAGCACTGGGGCCCCCCAGGGCTGTGTGCTCAGTCCACTGCTGTTCACTCTGCTGACTCACGACTGTGCAGCAATGCACAGCTCGAATCACATCATCAAGTTCGCCGATGACACAACCGTGGTGGGTCTCATCAGCAAGAACGATGAGTCAGTGTACAGAGAGGAGGTGCAGCGGCTAACGGACTGGTGTAGAGCCAACAACCTGTCTCTGAATATCGACAAAACAAAAGAGATGGTTGTTGACTTTAGGAGAGCACAGAGTGACCACTCTCCACTGAACATTGACGGCTCCTATGTGGAGATCGTCAAGAGCACCAAATTCCTTGGTGTTCACCTGGCGGAGAACCTCACCTGGTCCCTCAACACCAGCTCTATTGCCAAGAAAGCCCAGCAGCGTCTCTACTTTCTTTGAATGCTGAGGAAAGCACATCTCCCACCCCCCATCCTCACTACATTCTATAGAGGGACTATTGAGAGCATCCTGAGCAGCTGCATCACCGCAAAGCCCTGCAGAGGATAGTGTGGACAGCTGAGAAGATCATCGGTGTCTTTCTTCCCTCCATCAAAGACATTTACAAAAAACACTGCATCCGCAAAGCCAACAGCATTGTGGACAACCCCACACACCCCTCACACAAACTCTTCACCCTCCTGCCGTCTGGCAAGAGGCACCGAAGCATTCAGGACCTCACGGCCAGACTGTGTAACATCTTCTTCCCCCAAGCCATCAGACTCCTCAATACTCAGAGACTGGTTTGACACACACACATGTCCTGAGTTGCACTTTAATTATTGTCACTTTATAACTGGTCGCTACCTCAATAACTGCTATGTCCATAGAACACTATCTCATAGTATGTTATGTTTACATTTGGCATTTTTAGAAACTGGTCGGCACTGCACTGTCTCTTACTGTGTCTATTGTCTATTACTTGTAATTTATTGTCCTTTCCAGTACTTTTTGCACACGTTTGCATGTGCACTTTATATAGGTATTTTATTTAGTCTGTGTAGTCTCATGTTCTGGGTTTGTCCTATGCTGTTTTATGTAGCACCATGGTCCTGGAGGAACGTTGTCTCGTTTCGGTGTACTGTAATAACTGTATATGGTTAAAACGACAATAAAAAACACTTGACTTGAAGTGCTGAATGTGGTCTGATGGACTCAGAGAATTGACCTGACTGAAATGCAAAAGGTGGAGTCTCTTCTACCATTCCCTCAGTGAAATCTGCTAGTGGTGGAATTTTTACCTTGGCCACTGATATTACATTTACATATTTGGCAGATGCTTTTATCCAAAGCGACTTACAGTGCACTTATTACAGGGACAATCCCCCCGGAGCAACCTGGAGTTAAGTGCCTTGCTCAAGGACACAATGGTGGTGGCCGTGAGGTTCGAACCAGCAACCTTCTGATTAGCAGCCTTGTGCTCTAGCCACTACGCCACCACCACTCATTATATTAATAATGCTTTTATCTTGATCTTTACAGTTCCACATCTTTGTCTACCGATTAAGATATTATAAATTTTCTGGAAACATTAGAACTCCCTAAACTGAAAACTGAGCAAAACATTATCTCAATTTGAGATAACCTTGGAGGGGATCTGTGAACTGATGCCTTGCAGGCAAGGCTCCGGGGTCAGATGGTTTTGCCGCTGATTTTTTTTAAATCTTATGCTAAAGAATTGGCTCCGCTTTTATTAGACGTTTATACAGAATTATTAAAGAATGGAAAGCTTCTGCCAACCATGACACAAGCCTGGATCAGTCTGATTCTTAAAAAGGACAATGATCCAAGTGAGAGTAAGAGTTACCATCCAATTTCCCTGATCCAGCTAGACATAAAAATATTGTCAAGAATTCTGGCTAACCAATTAAGTAAAGTTATGAAATCTCTTGTACATACAGATCAGGTGGGGTTTATTCGGGGTTGCAACTCTTCTGATAACATTACCAACTTCATCAATATCACATGGTCAGTGGTGAATGATCAGACGTTGCCATCTCACTTGACGCCAAAAAGGTATTTGATATGGTAGAATGGGATTATCTTTTTAAGATTTTGGAAATATACAGGTTTGTGAACACATTTATTGGATGGATCAAGTTACTATATAGACACCCTGTAGCGGTGGTTATTATGCCTTTGGTCTCAGACATTCAGCTGACTGGTTTTGTATTGAACTTGAATTCCTGCTCCTATTTTGCCATTGCAAAGCCTGTCTATCAATCTATTCGGAAAAGTTAAATTACACCCCGTTAACTCTGTTAAACTGGATTGGGAGGGTGGTTATACCTATATGACCTATATGAGAGTGAGATTCCCAGATTTTAGTTCTATAGGTATTTACAGCTGCACCACCTGCTCTGTATTGTTTTTGGGATTGGCACACACCCCCCTAAAGCAGCAGATACACTGGGAGAGGTTATTATGGCTTTCGGAAAAGGTCATGACGCAGCAGTATGTTACTCCCTGCTAATTCAGAGTCTGGGGAATGGAGCTTCAACTTCTCTCAAAAGATTATGGGAGAAAAAAATTAATTTGGTATTGGAGGAGGGAGTGTGGGCTAGGATTCTAAAAAAAATGTAAAGTCTGCATCTAGAGGTGCAAGGGTGCACCTTATGCAATTTACGATTTTACATTCTATTGGACACCCTCTAATTGTATATGCTTGGTCTTTAAGACACAACCACCTGCTGGCAATACCAGTCAGAAGACGGAGACGCAACCCCTGCTTTTTGGGGGTGTGATAAGCTTCTTGACTTAACTACCTACTTACCTGCTTCTAGTAACAAATCAAATTAGGTTTTCGTTGACCAGATTGCTCTAACCTGATTGGTTTCTTCTTCACATGACTCAGTGTCGATCCTCTGGGTATCTAACCCAGCTAACCCATACAAGCACAATTTAATTATATTTACTATGAATTATCATTGGCAAGGCACTTTTGTGAATAGATAGAATTAGCTGGTGTCACAGAACTCATGCTAGACAACAAATTAATAAAGTAAGCCATATAAAACAAAACTCTGTAAACAGATAAATAATCATTTTGTTTTTAAAATGATAAATGATACCAGCAAGGTCCATCCATCCATTTGCCATGCCAGTGATAATTGCAAATGTACAATGGAAAAACAAAATGCAACTCCAAAGCATGGGAGATTTGGCTTACAGATTCCTATATTAAAACTACACACATCAATTGTGCAGGAGATCTGAATGCAGATTCCTCAAGCTCTGGGACAGCTTTCCTTAAATATCCAGACAGAATAAACATTGTGTACCAAATGGTATTATCCTTTGAACAATGATAATTTGGGGGTGAATAAGTTCTTGGCTTCTTGGATTTTAACCTTATTAGCATACAGGCAAGGAGGGGGATAGACCTCTAGAATTATACAGTATTTGGTAAATACCTTATAACTTTGTTACCATTAGTTTTACCAACTTGGGAAAGAGTTATACCAGTCACATTGAGACCTTCAAAATTACACCAAACATGCCTAGTTATATTATTTGTATACATCAGTTATGATATTTTGTTACATACAGATCTTTGGTGAGTTTGAGGTTATTCTGAGCTGAAGGGGAATGAAGGAGGAGGAGAGGGGAGAGAATGGGACAGATGTGGAAGGGCAACAGTGAGGTGTGAATTTGCAATCTTTGCTCAGTGGGGTGTGGTGCTTCAGGAAGAGTTGTTCAGAATTCAGTTCATATGTTGATTTTCTCAAAAATCACACATTTGCTTTTTGCCTCCCTGGGGAGTTTTGTCCTTTGAATGCAAACACATTGGCACCCCGCCTTACAAATGTAATTAAAATAATGAACAGCGAGGAAAGACGTGATGTCATGCGAGAAGCAGATGTGTGAGAGTCAACTCTGCTCACTTTGTTAATTTATTATTATTTTCATGCCATAATCTGGTGAAATTAGATACACCCAGTGATACATTTGCTCTTTGAGCTAAACATGGCCAAGAAGTCAAAACACTTGGGCACTGAAGACATTAAAAGACACTTATGTGTTCAAGATGATAGCTCCGAAGGACCTGTGGACCGGGGACTCAAGTTGGATGGCACGGCTGGAGAAATCCAATGTCAACTGCCCAACATGTTTGTGATGCTGATGAAGGTTTTTGCTGACTTGGAGGATCTCGCGGTAATATGTTGATCGATTATGGCCATGGAAACAAAATTCTCTGAGTTAGTTACAAGAGTGGCAGATGTTGTGCTGAATGAATTGATGATTTGGAGTCATCGGAGAGGGATTTATCCACAAATCTGCCCGCAAAGTTGATTTGGAAAATATTCTTGAAAAGCTTGAAGATTTTGAGAATCGGAGCTGCAAGAATAACGTCAGAATTGTTGGAATTCCTGAGTATGAGGAGGGCAGAGATATGCTGAAATTCCTAGACGAGCTCTTCCTGAGTCTACTTGTCATAACAGGCCACAAGCTAGAAATTGAGCAAGCTCACAGACTCCCGATCTGTTGAGGGAAACAGGCTTCGATCAATTCTGGCCAAATTTCTGAGATCATCCGAGAAAGATTTCGTGTTGTGACAGGTGAGGAGCAAAGGAAATCTTTCTTGGAAGAATCACAAATTTTTGTTTATGTTTGTGTTGGTTCCGCCTTGCGGTTGGAGTCTGATTTGTGGAATTACATGGCTTTGGGACAGTAGATATATCTGTTTGTTTCTTGTGCTTGTGCTTCCTGTTGGCTGGACTATGATATGTGTGGAGTATTTCCACGGGCCATGGGAATGATGATGTCATCTGCTACACTCATGGATGGCCTAATCACTGAACATTCGTTTGTCTGCCAGAGCACACTGAATGGCTTTATATCGGCTGGAATTTGTTTTGTGGAGGAACACACTTTTGAGACACATTATTTGTATTTACTCTGCCTATAGGCTGGTTTGTTTTACAAAGTATTTTCTGTTATGTAATTTTGCCTTACAAATTTATGAGGCAAAATTGAGTAATCCGATGGCAAGGTTGTCGTGGGGGCTCTCATAGACGTACATGGACCTTTTGAGTTTAGAAGGATTGATGCCGGTTGCCGCTGTCATGCGAAGGGTTAATGCGCACATTTTTCTTTTTTTTGTTTGTTTTGTTCGGGATTGATTGTTGCACTGATGCTGAAACATGGTCTTTATCATTTTATACTGAATCTATGCCTTGCCTCCACAGAATTACTCATTCATTTTCCAAGTTTGTCTAAATCTGAAGCTTTGGCTTTGACAGCATACTGTCCAGTATTGGCCTTCCAGGCAGGCACCTTCCAGTGGCCCAAACAGGGCATCAAGTATTTGGGTATTTTATTCCCAGCAATTTTGTCTGATTTAGTTAGAGTTCATTTTGACCCCATAAGATTTTTGAGCTATGTGGAAAGATGGGCTTCAATAAATGTATCGATGATTGGGAAGGTTAATGTCATTAAAATGAACTGTATACCAGAATCCAACTACCTGCTACAGTCACTCCCTATAGATGTCCCCCTCTTGTATTCCAAGAAAATTGATAGCATAGCGAAGTCCTTCATTTGGAATGATAAACGTCCCAGACTACATTTCAACAAATTACATAGGCTGATTGACAAAGGTGAGATAGTCCTACCCAAAATTTTGTTTTATTATTATGCATTCTCTCAGGCATTTGGCTCATTGATCACATCCTCCCTGGTTTTCAATTGAACAGGAAGTCCTTGCCCATATTTCGCCATTGCAAAGCATTTCCATCAAACTAACCGGAGAAGGTACGTCACTCCCCATTATCTCACATATGCACATGATTTGGACAAGAGTGGCCAGAGTATTCAATTCGGACATTTATTTAAATGTTGCCTCGAGAATATGGCTGAACCCAAAATTATGCAAGTCCCCTTTCTGTTGGTCAGAATGGATTGTGAGAGAGGTTGCTACATTCGGCAACCTGTATGAGGGTGGAGTTTTGAGATCTTTTGAGGATTTGGGTCATCATTTTGGGATTCCCAGATCTCAGTTTTTTTAGGTATATACAGCTACGCCACATGCTCTGTACTGTTTTTGGGAATAACACAGACACTCTTCTATCCATTGTAATCCTAAAATTATGGCGACTATTTCAGCTGTAAATTCAGATACTCTATCATTAATTATTTTGCATATGACAACATTAAACTTGGGTATGTATACCCAAGTATACGGCCTGGGGCTGTATATCCACTCTAAAACCATTTTCAACTTGTGTAATGTTAAATCCATGTCAAGTGCCGATCCATCACTATCCTTTTTCTTTATTACATCAGTATTTGCTCTTAAAATGTCATTTTTTTTCATTGCTTATGTATTTCATCAAATTAATTCCACTATGTACACTTGCAAACTTCCTACCCAGTAGATCAGCTTTCTCCTTATTTGTAATTGCCAGATACAAAGCAGATTTTTTTTTCCCACTCATCTTTTTATCATTAACCAAATGTCACCCAATTGTATTTCTCTGCCAATGTAGAAGCAGAATTGCCTCCATGCATTCTTCTTGGATGACTTAATTATATTTTCTATGCCCTTGCTTTCTTCCTTTGATAATAAATCAGATTATCTTGACTCAAATGATTTCTTAAAATTCTGAATGCTTGATTTCTTTCTTTTATAGCATTTTTACATTTAGTTTTCCACCATGGAAGCATTTTCTTTTCCCCCCTTCATTGTGCTTTTAGGAATACATGTTGATGCAACACTGATAATCATGGACGTCACTGCTACTGCTATCAACATAATCTTCCATTGATATTCTTTCAGTGGTTTCAATACAATATTCTTTAATAATCTTTCTATTATGTAGTCTTCCTGTAAATACATATAACAATTCATAGAGCATAATATCAGAAAGTGATCACTCCTTATGTTAGTATCATTCTTTACATTCCATTCACATAAATTAAACATGAAACTGTATTTCTTGTAACATCCACTCTGGTACCTCTTCCATCATTAAGACAAACAAGTAGTCTCTCCTAGATTAGTTCTTCAGCTATTACTCAGTTTGTGTTTTGTTCATGTTTTCATGTCATATTTTGAAGTTTCATTGTTTATTTCCTGTTTCATTGCCATGTCATGTGATCTGTTCCCTCATGTGATCCTCTCTTGTTCCATGTGTTTTGTTCTCATTGGTTTGTGTTCATGTGTCTTGTTATCTTGTTATCAGTTCTATTATGTCATTGGTTAATGTTCCATTGTCTTATTATTAGTTCAGTCTTGTGATTGGTTGTCTTGTTTACTTGTTACCCTCGTCTGTGCTGCCATTGTTCTGGGTCAGGTATTGTTTGTGTAACGGTGTCATTGGCCAGGCCAGGCCAAATGTCAAGTCAAGTTCATGTTTTGTTTTATAGTCAAGTTCATGTTTATGTTTTGTTATGTTTCACTTTTTTATGCCACTGTAAATAAACTGCACTTGGGTTCTACACATCATCTTCATCTTTGTCTGCCTGTCATTGTCTGCCAGCCAATGTTACACTGTATGATCATTTCCCATAGAGAATGAACATTAAATTCTTCAAACCATATGTCAGTAGTTACCTAACCTATACTGTGTTTCAAAATGTAAAATTGATTGATTTATGACATGTGATTTATGACCCCATCACCCTAGATTGACAGATGACATGTTATTTATGACCCCCTCTGTCATCCCTGATTGTCAGGAAGAAGGTAGTCTGGATGTGTTAAAGAACATGTTTGGACATGATCTTCCAGGGATGTGTTGGCCAGTCATCGGATGTCAGTGATTGTTTATAGTGTGTTTATGTTAATTATTTTAAGTGTGAGCCCTGCTTTTCACACCTTCATCCTGAATTTGTTGTTTAAATAATGGTTTAAGATGTCGTAGTTAAAACACAGAAGACACTCTGCAAATTTCTGCTACAATGGCTGCTCTGAGAACACCTAAAACATCTTGAAGAGTTCTGTGTATTTCACCAACAAGAGGACCTATTGAAATGAGAGAGGAACTGAGATTTGCACCAAGGAAAAAACAATGTTAGTTTGACAAACTTTCTTCATGAAGATGTGGATTTTGCAAAACGTGATTTCTCATTAAAAAAGGTAATCGTGTAGGAAGATATGTGTTTGACAAGGTGATGCGGACTGTGAAACTCTATGCTGTGAATATTGGAGATGATTTTACATCACAGGAGCCTTGCCTGATTTTCCCTGCCAAAGACTGGTTTATGGTTTACAATTACGTTTGGAGAGATTTGAATGATTGTGTCGATGAGCCGCTGTACATCGTTGAGTGGGACGGCATGACCCCATATATATTCAGCTGCAACGACAAGAAAAAGCTCAGCGTACTTGCATGGCCTATTTCTGAGTCTGAGCATCACCATGTACTATGCCATGACATTTTTTTTCAGCGGAGAGATGTTTGTATGCTTGATGACATTTTTACCTGTATTGACAAGATGCTTAGATGATGTGACATGTATGCAGTTCCAGGCAGATCTAGTTGATATGTCTGCATATATGCCAAGGAAAATGACAACAATAATTTTCTGTTGACGTGCATAGATCTGTTTAGTAAATATGCATGGATGCGTGTGTTAAAAAACAAGAGTGGTGTCAAGGTAACTAAAGCTTTTGAATCTATACTGAAAGAGGGGCATGTGCCACACATATTACAGACAGACAAAGGAAAGGAGTTTTAAACAAGCATTTTCAAAGCATGACAAAAAAGTACATCACACATTTCACACCCGCCACAGAATTAAAAGCCTGTGTCGTTGAGCGGTTTAATAGAACCTTAAAAAGTAGGATGTGGAGGTATTTAACAGCTACAAACTCCAAACGCTAAATCGATATACTTCAAGACATCATGGAAGGATACAACGTCAACTATCACAGTAGCATCAAGATGAGACCGTTTGATGTGAACAAAGAAAATTAATCTGTGGTGTTTCGTAATCTATATGGGTCTAGTGGGAGTAACGGTGTTACCCCAAAATTTGTACATAAAGTTGGCGACATTGTTAGATTTTCTAAAGAGGGCCATTCACACAAGGGTATGAAGAAAACTATACACACATTATATTTTCACTATAACATTGTGCATCCCACACAACCCACCTGTCTACAGATTGTGTGATCATGACGGCAATGTAATCGATGGCATTTTTTAGGAGGAATTAAAAAAATATTTGTGAACAAAAACAAGACATTTAAAGTGGAAAAAAAATTTGAAAAGAAGAAACAAGGCCGGAAAACTTTAGTGTTGGTTCGCTGGCTCGGATGGCCTACAAAATTGGTGTCATGGATCGACCAGAAAGAATTGGTTCATGTACAGAAGCCATAAAAACAAAAGACCTACATAGGTTGCACACATTAATGTAAAAACCAACCATGTCTGAGAGTGGATTTTATGTCACGCTGCCCCGCAATGCCTCGTTATCTGTTTATCCGGAAAACCGCATATCTAGTTATACAACCAGGTTAGCGAGAACTATAAACCTAAAAGGAGATTGGCAAGTTAGATTGATTGAATTTGAATATCCTGTATCCTGTGGTACACATTTAATGAGGGAGATGCTGCTTTCATTCTCAACTATGGTGAAACAACGGCAACAGATAGTGAGAAACACATCACCGAATATCCTGTTGAAAGCAAAGAGCGAGAGATTTTCATCAGCAGCGATCAGAAGATCTCAAATATACCTTACAGGTTAAAGATGGGATATTATGATGACTTTGTTTATTTGTTTTTTATCAGGGAGATCAACACAAACCTGCCATCGCGGGTGAGTCTTTGTTATGACCATGTTAAAAATTAAGTGTTTCTGAAAGTCCCTCGAAGACGTAACTGATATTTTATGGATACTTGGCAAATATTTTAGGATTAAAACCAGGGGTTGCTATAGAAACTGGTCAAGTCAAGTAGTTTTTATTGTCGTTTCAACCATATACAGTACACAGTGAAACGAGACAATGTTCCTCCAGGACCATGGTGCTACATAAAACAACATAGGACAAACACAGAACCACATGAGACTACACAGACTAAATAAAAATACCTATATAAAATACCTATATAAAGTGCACGTGCAAAAACGTGTGCAAAAGTACGGGACAGTACAATAAATTACTAACAGTGAACATTACAATAGACACAGTGATGCAGCGCCGACCAGTAAACAGTAGTGCAAAAAGATGACAGTTACTAAAAATGCCAAATGTAAACATAACATACTATGATATAGTGTTCTATGGACATAGCAGTTATTGAGGTAGCAGACAGTTATAAAGTGGCAGTTATTGAAATGCAACTCAGGACACATGTGTGTGTGTGTGTCAAATCAGTCTCTGAGTATTGAGGAGTCTGATGGCTTGGGGGAAGAAGCTGTTACACAGTCTGGCCGTGAGGGCCCGAATCCTTCGGTACCTCTTGCCAGACGGCAGGAGGGTAAAGAGTTTGTGTGAGGGGTGTGCGGTGTCGTCCACAATGCTGGTTGCTTTGCGGATACAGTGTTTTATGTAAATGTCTTTGATGGAGGGAAGAGAGACCCCGATGATCTTCTCAGCTGTTCTCACTATCCTCTGCAGGGCTTTGCGGTCCGAACCAGTGCAAGTCCCAAACCAGGCAGTGATGCAGCTGCTCAGGATGCTCTCAATAGTCCCTCTATAGAATGTAGTGAGGATGGGGGGTGGGAGATGTGCTTTCCTCGGCCTTCGAAGAAAGTAGAGACGTTGCTGGGCTTTCTTGGTGATAGAGCTGGTGTTGAGGGACCAGGTGAGGTTCTCCGCCAGGTGAACACCAAGGAATTTGGTGCTCTTGACGATCTCCACAGAGGAGCCATCGATGTTCAGCGGGGAGTGTTCACCTTGTGCTCTCCTAAAGTCAACAACCATCTCTTTTGTTTTGTCGACATTCAGGGACAGGTTGTTGGCTCTACACCAGTCCATTAGCTGCTGCACCTCCACTCTGTATGCTGACTCGTCGTTCTTGCTGATGAGACCCACCACGGTCGTGTCATCGGCGAACTTGATGATGTGATTCGAGCGGTTGAACGGTTTGGACGATACGCAAACTGCAGTGGGTCTAGTGAGGGGGGCAGCTGGGTCTTAATGTGCCTCATGATGAGCCTCTCGAAGCACTTCATGATGATTGGTGTGAGTGCAACGGGATGGTAGTCATTGAGGCAGGACACTGAAGACTTCTTTGGCATGGGAATGATGGTGGTGGCCTTGAAGCACATTGGAACGACGGCGCTGCTCAGAGAGATGTTGAAGATGTCAGTAAGAACATCTGCCAGCTGGTCTGCACATCCTCTGAGCACTCTGCCAGGAATGTTGTCTGGTCCAGCAGCCTTCCGTGGGTTGACTCTACGTAGAGTTTTCCTCACATCCGCCGTGGTGAGACAGAGCACCTGGTCGTTGGGGAGGAGGGGTGGTCTTCCTCACCACCACGTCGTTCTGCACTTCAAACCGAGCGTAGAAGTCATTCAGCAAATCTGGAAGGGAGGCATCTTTGTCACAGGCAACGGATGTTGTCCTATAGTTGGTGATGGCCTGGATGCCCTGCCACATGCGCCGCGTGTCACAGCTGTCCTGGAAGTGACTGTGGATTCTCTGGGCGTGTGCACGCTTTGCCTCTCTGATTGCCCGGGACAGTTTCTTTCCGGGACTAGCTGTTCTTAGGGCAGCCTTATCGCCTGCTCTAAAGGCGGAGTCTCGGGTCTTCAGCAGCGTGCGCACCTCGGCAGTCATCCACTGCTTCTGGTTGGAGTGTGTTGTGATGGTCTTGGAGAAAGTGACATCATCAATGCACTTGCTGGTGAAGCTGGTCACTGATGCTGTGTATTCCTCCAAGTTGGTAGAATCGCCATATGTTGCAGCCTCCCTAAACATGTGCCAGTCAGTACACGCAAAACAGTCCTGAAGAGCAGGGATGGCTCCTGCTGACCAGGTTTTCACCTGCTTCTGAAGCGGTTTTGCGCGTCTGACGGGCGATGTGTATGCAGGAATTAGCATAACAGAGATGTGGTCCGAGTAGCCGAGGTGGGGGCGGGTGCTCAGTCCACTGGCTGAACTTTTTAAACAAAAATAAAATCAGTGGTTCTAATCAACACACATCCTTCAGGACTCCCAGGTGAACACTGGTTAGCCATCTACATAAATGAGGATGGTGTGGGGTGTTTTTTCGACAGCTTTGGTAATAAACCAGATTTCCCCCGTTTTCCGGCAATTATCAAAAACTTTCTAAACTCTAGTGTGGTACAGCATTCATCAGTGCATGTCCAAGATTTTTAATCAGAAACTTGTGGGCAGCATGGTGCGTTATTTCTCTACTACATGGCAAAGGGGTATGATTATGCTTATGTGTTGAATCTGTATACCAATGATTTTATAAAAAATTACAAAAAAGTGTCAGCTTTTGTGAAAAAACTCAAACATTCTGATTGTAATGAAAATGTTTTCAAGTGTGTTCAGACAGGTGAAATGTTTATATCTTATGCTTAATATTTTCAATAAACAACTAAAGAACAGAAATGTCTTCTTTTTGACTCTTTATAATACATATGTCACATTCAACAATACAGATAATAACAAAGATCAAAACATGAGAACACAGAACATACAAAACTCTGAGATTAAAAACTTAGTTACTGTCAAGAGTGGGTGTCTTGAATACATATCCATCAGAATAATTTGAATGTGTTGATGGCGAACGCGGGTGCACTTTCTGTTTTTTACTCTTCTTAGATGAGCTGGTTATAGACGGTGTCGATTTGGTTTTGAAAGAGTTAATTGCGTGTCTGACATAATGATTTGGTACTGTTGAGTATGGTATGTTTAAAGTAGAAAAAGCCTCCAGAAACTCGTTCCATCCAACAGGTCTCCATGCATCAGCAATCTTTTGTGGAGCCGTGATACCTTTAACTAAATCGAACATGTGTGAACCAGGGATTGTTCTACCTTTAAACACAAACTCGCCCGACTCATCCCAAGATGTAACATCTTTAGTTTTAGACATTTTATCTTAAATGTAACTAATGTTTTTTACACTCCTATGTGGAACATCTCTTCAAAATGTCATCCACAACATTATCTAAAACATCCTGGACACTTACACTGACCGTCATGAGTGGAACTTCTTTTTCAACGTGGTCAGGCTGTGGAAGGGTTAATGTTAATGTGTTGGTTTCCCTGTCCCCTTGTCTAGCAAGTGTTAAAAAAGTATTTGTGTACAGTTTTGCCTTTTCATAATTGTCCAAATCAGATCTGTGTAAAATACTTCTTATAGTCATGTCCAAATCATTCTCCACAACTTGATGAATAGACTCATGGGGGGTACCAGTCTTTAGTTTATCCAATAGATGCAGTGAAACTAAAAACATCTCAGCAAACTCCATCCCCAAAGCTATCTAGAAGCAACCAAGCTGGAGATAAAAGGGAGTGCAACGCTTAAGAGGGGAAGAAGAAATCCACCCTGTTGGTTTATTGCACGTCTCTTTCTTTTAACCCCAATCTTCTTAACTGCAACAAATTTTATCTTTCTTTTCCTCCTTCTTAGCTTCTGGTATTGTTGTGATGTGAGGGGTATATTATAGTACATTAAGAGCTACTTCACACAATGACACAATGAGCTCGTCTGTGGCAGACTGTAAAATAACCCGTCTCTGTTTGGGTGTTGCTTTTAATAATATTTTTAAAAGAGGCATGTTTCTTCAAATTCTAGCTGACATTTTCACCATCAAACGGTTTTACACTACCTTCTTTTCTGGAGGTATACTACAGGATGTGGTGAAAGTAAATCTGTTCTGAGCCAATAGTGTTCGGGTGTTTTTGTTTTATAATCAATCATCAGGTAACCAAAAGGTTTGTTGGTTATATCTTGATAACATTCCATAAAATATTTTGTGTTTCCCTTGATATTCTCATTGCTCCCACTGGCCCCTTTCATCAGGTCATCAAGGATCAGCAAATCCATTTTGTTGATGGGGAATAAATCATCATGATTCAGAGTCTGTGGTAGTCCTTCAACAAATTTTATTTTGTACATTTTCAACAATTCATCATACAATGGTTGCCAACAATCATAAATATACAAAATATTTTAATTTTTTATAGAAATCAACCATACAGCATTTTGCAACAACATTTTTACAAAACATGGCTTTCCCGAATTTGAAGGGCCACTTATCACACATGAAAATGGACGCTGTAATCAAAACCATCTGTGTTTCACACACCCCTATGTCCAAAAGTTTGTCAGAATTCATATGGGAGCATGGTGAAATCAGGAAGCAGCACACGTTTGTTGTATAACACCTTAAACTTTTTAACGATTGACCTGTTGTGTAGTGTGAACTGTTTTTTATTTCTCACAATAGTGTTGGTGTATGCAAGTATGCTGACTATTATCTTCCCCCACAACATAGTGATCATCAAGTCCAATCAGAGTGTCTAACCTAATGGCTTTTGAGTTTACAGCATTGAGAGTGATACCCTTGGCTTTCATGCATACCTTACCCCTAGCAGTGCGATAGCCATGTTTTTGGACCCCCTGAACAAAACTCTACAATCCCTAACCTCATCTGTCAGATTACCGAGGTAAGGCCCCAATGGAGGCTCCCAGGTGCCATCTCTAGAAGTAAAGATGACACTGTCTGTGTCACTGTACAACAGCCTATCCCCCAGCTTATCTATTAGTTCATACAGCTCTAGACACGCATGTGCAGTTGTAAACGCACCAAGAAAGACATTAATGTCACAGGTCTGACCGCCTTTCCCGTCCGCGTAACACCATTGAATTAGCACAACAGTATCTGACATGAACGAGAAGTGTTTAATGTCATAACCATCTGCAAAAATGTGTTGGGCAAACTGTTCAGGGTCTGAAAGTAGTTCCGTACACTGCAAATTTTTGCGCATAGAGAACTGCCTCCAAACTGAGTTCAGCAGAAGTTTATTAATAGACCAGCATGCAGGGTTAAGACTTATCTTGTCAAGATTCAACTTAAACCCCTCTTTCTCAAAGTAATCGTCGATGTAAGATTCTTTGTCTGCATCTGTAACAACATGCGTGGGGAATCCACTGGCCTCTTGTTTGTACTGTAAAAATGTTTTAACAATCGCAAAACAAGGTTTCTGATCATTGAGGGAAATGCCATACCTCGTCCACCTTCATTACATCATAACCCTTCTCCACAGCCTTTAACAGCTCGATACTGACACAGCAGCCTTAAATAGCCCTTTCCTCCTCAGTGTGTCTACATGGGTTGGTCTGATTCTGCTGTTCCGCATGTGTGGCAGAGCCGAAACATAAGCTTGCCACCAGTCCTATAGGGAAGGACAGGGTGAAGCACTTTTAAATGACATGTCATAAATCAATCAATTTTACATTTTGACACATAGTATAGGTTATAACTACTTATGTCTCTTCTGTAAACACTTTCTGAGATCACATGAAAAATTTGCATTGACAGCTTCTTGCAAGGATTGTAGAAATTGACTAATTTGATATCTCCTCTGGGACTACATATTTCTATTACTATACTCATTTGGGAAATTTACTCTTCTATATGCTAGAGTATCCTTAATAAATGTTACACATCCTCCACCTTGTTTGCCCAATTCTGTCACATCTAATAAGAGCTGTAACCTGGTATGACAAATTCCAAGTGTGGTCTTAACCATGTATCTTGTAAACAAATAACATCAAGAATAACTTTCAGATCAGCTACAACCTTCTTGAACTCTTGCCCATTAGCAATTAAGCTTCTGGCATTCCATTGAAGGATATGAAAAACCACAAGGAAGCTAGTCGCCTTGAGACAGTCCATCATAAAGTACGTTTTCATCCAAGGATTTATAGCAAAAAAGGTTTTACCGCATCAAAATAAAACTGAAGGAAATGCACATGATCGCTAAAATGTCACTCAACAGCATAAACTCTGTCGATGCATCAAATGTCACAAAAAAATAGTTTGGAAACACTTTTTGTAGATAAAATTGGCATCAACGCAAAAAAGTAGTGTCACGTGACAGATTTTGCCCCAATCGTTAGCCTGTATTAATCATGACTATAGTATTGAAATCCAATTGTATAATATCAAGCAAAAGTATAAAATATAGGAATGTCTCTAACCACTTGCATCAACGTTGAACAAATTAATGGCCACTGTTTGCAATTAATTTAATTGCAGTATCCATCCATTTAATTATTAAAGTTTCTTTCCCACACCATTCAAAATAATAGGCGGCAGTCACAGAGTTAGCCAACAGAGCAAAAAAACATATCATTTCTGTGCACAAAGATGTTTTAAATTAAGAATAAATATACAATACTAGATGAAAAGCTTTTTTTTTTGAACACTTAAAGCCCAATTCTATTAAATTATTTTATTATTCTAAAACTTAAATTAGATTTACCTTTCTGCAGACAAATAAAGTTGGCTGAATGACGTTCTCGGAATGTTCTGCAATGTTCTGCAAAGACTATAAACTATCAGAACTATTTTTCCAATGCTGAATTCACTTTCAGAAAACAAACTTTTGAACATTTTAAAACGTTTAATTATTTTAAATCTAACCCTCTTTACTGCTTCTTCAGATAATATAAATTTGCATTTTGAAGCTAAAATAAATTTGAGATGATAATCAAGTTCAGTTGGTCATTAAAAGTTGCTGAAGAAATATGCGGGACAGTTGTGATGGCGATGCTTTTGATTATATGATTGTTCAATATATTTGAATATCAGGAATGTATCATATGTAAACCCTGATATTACACCGCATCATTTTTTATGTTTTTTTTAATAGCTGTGCACACCGCATATACACATCGAATGATGGTCCTTATACTGAGACAGAAAGTTTCCGCCACAACTTGGTGCAGGTTGCCAGCTTGAACAGGGCCATGATGATCCGCTTTAAGGTCGGAACCGGAGCCCAGGGACAGATTACCGACCGGGCCAATGCCCTTAACTACCAGGTGGTCCTTAACTGCTAACCCTTTTGATGAACAACAAACATCCCCCCAAAGCTTTTGGTGCCAACCTGCCCTCCATTCAGGACTTATACATTTCCAGAGTCAGGACACGGGCAGGAAATATCACTGCAGATCCATCTCACCCCCGACACAATCTGTTCCAGCTTCTCCCCTCTGGTAGGCGCTACAGAGCAATGTACGCCAAAACCAACAGACACATGCTGCGTCCCAATTCGCATACTATTTGTCCTAAATAGTATTCGAAAATAGAATTAGTATGTCCCAAATCGTAGTATGTTGAAATGAGTGTTCCAAAGATACCCGGATGGTCTACTATTTCCGGTCAGAATCCGAAGTGCAGATCGATGCACACTCTAACGGCTAATATTGCCCACAACCCATTGCGTGCGGGAGGGAGGAGCTTTGAGATGATGCAAACATGGCGGCCGGATGCGGCAGCGGAGATGCGCCCTCAGTTTTTAAGTGTAAGAACTTAAACGTTTAGCGCTAATTGAAGTTATATTTTATTGTCTCATAATATTAATGGATTTGTGTTGTGCAAAAAAAGTACCGTGTTTATTTTGTAGGGTCTGATGAAGACACTGAGCGCCTCATTAACTGGCGCATTGCACTGCATTGCATTGGACATATAAGAATGAATGGAATGTAGAATGTTTGTTTAACTGTCGCGGTGTGCGTAACTAGGCAACCACGTTCTCTTCCATTGCATGACGTCTTCGTAGTATGTCCCAGAACGTACATACTCTTTTGCTACACATTCAAAAGTATGTACATTTTCTTCAAAAAAAAAGAGTACATACTTTTAGGTCGTAGTATAAGTAGGCGAATTGGGACGCAGCAACAGAAACAGTTTCTTTCCACAACCCATCACTATGATGAACAGCTGATTTCTGATTCACAGTGTCAGGAACAATTCCTGTGCAATAACCCAGTAACTCTGTCTCTAATCATCTACTGGTTACTACTTTATTATTTATTCATCATTCTCTCTTTCAGAGCGGTTCATACTGTTCATATTGTTAAAAAAAAAAACTGTATATCACATCCACCTCCGACATGTACATAATAATGATAATAATATTTTTTCTCCTGCATCCTCTGCACTCTGATCACTGCACTATTTGTTAATATGTCTATATTGTTTTTGTTCATAGTGTGTATATTTGTTTTGTCTACACTGTAGCCTGTGTCTGATTTTATTTTATTATTGTGTTATAGTAATTTTATAGTCAAATTCCTTGTATGTGTACACATACCTGGCAATAAAGCCGAATCTGATTCTTTGACCCTTGAATCATCCTAGTGGTGCTGGGATAAATTCTGACATCATAACCATAAAATATATCATTCTTACTCTTTTGGGCATAACATTCTCAAATTCAAGGACTACTGCAAAGCTATCGGTTTTCACACCATTTCTTTGTGTTTGTAGTCTTGTAGCTTTTACTACCTTTCCGCCTTTCGCTTCCTGGATTATCTCATCTATCTTCATTGCCAAAGGTACATCATAAATAACAACTCTAAGCTTTGCTGCATTCCCTTGGATATAAGCACTAAACCTTTCTACATTCAGTGTTTTCGCTCTGAAAAATGTATCTCTTTGCATTTGATCTTTAGCAAAAATCAAAAGCCCCCTGTTTAAGTTTAAATATTTTATGAACTTGATTTTGCCCATTTCTCTCACATCAGTTTCTCGCTTTCATCAATTTAAGTGGGTGAAAATGCCACCCTCTTTTTTTAAAAAAGTTATCATCACGTTACATTCAGTTTGTTCATCTACTTCCTCACACGTGTCTTTGTAGCCTTCACTTTTTTGTCCATGTCGCCACCTTCAAACCAGAGGTTCCTCTTTCTAGTTACATCCTACCATGACATACTTTCGCTATTTCGTTGATCCGTAGTATTACCCATGATTTACATACACAGACCGGTAGTTGATCATTGGAAATAATAATCCGCCAAATCTAACTCTGCTTTCCATTACATGTCGCCACTCAGATTTCGCTCACCACACCGACAACTGGCCGACTTCTGTCATCTTATTAATTTGTCCATGTTCTATGCTTTTGTTACGGCAGATGGCGCTGTTGACGTGAATCTCGTTGAAAATGAACATGGTTTCTGTGCTCGATTATTACAGTCTTTCTGTATCTGAACTCAGGAAGACAAATCAAGCTGATTTATCACACGCTCAGAAGTTAGTTTGACCGCTTTACCGCAAAAATGGTGAGAAAGTAAATTATTTATTCGATAACTGACAGAAATTCTGCTAATGAAGACTTTATTTCGTACAAATAGTATTTCAACTTTGAGAGTACGATGCTTTTACTCATTTTGTTGGAGTGAGTGGATAAGAATGAGTAAGCGAAAGAGAGACAAACTCACAATAAACACACTATGTTATTAATTACTGGTGTTTATTTACTACTGTTAGTACATATACACGTTTCAGGTGGTTAAATAAAACAAGGGAAGTTATTCCGTTGAGAAAAAAAGTTTCTCCGTGTCTCATTGAAAGAGTTGAGAGGCCGCAGCTTTCGCTGCCGTTTTCGTTTGTTTCCTCACCTCATGAACACATTTATCTGAAACGAAATCACACAACATTATTGTATTCCGTTAAACGCGGAAAACAAACAGTGAGTAGATGTTATGTTAATAAACAATTAATTAAACTTACATTTGATTGCGAGAGAGTCCATTTACGCTCTTACATTCATGACTTTCGTGAATATAATGAGTTTACTCTGGTTACATGTCTGTTTTCACAGTTTCGGAATCAATATGACAATGATGTGACTGTGTGGAGTCCCCAGGTAAGCACGCTTGAAACCTCTGACTGTCAGATACGTGTCGTGTTAGGTGTGTTTGTTTGTTCATCTGTTTGTATGATTGTGTACTCAGGGTCGTATTCATCAGATTGAGTATGCGATGGAGGCAGTGAAACAAGGATCAGCCACTGTTGGACTCAAATCACGCAGTCATGCTGTGGTCGTGGCCCTCAAGGTACATTACTGTTAAAATTGCGCATGTCCACTACACTTTACCACACTTCACAGGCTCACTATTCCACTACACATGTTAAGCACACTGCCTCTGCATGCGTGACCAGGGATAAGAGATTGAGTTATGAGATAAGTGCTGTCCTTTCATGTGTTGTGTTGTGTTGTAGAGAGCTCAGTCAGAACTGGCTGCCCACCAGAAGAAGATCCTTAATGTCGACAATCATGTGGGCATTTCCATAGCTGGACTGACTGCAGATGCCAGACTCCTCTGGTAAGTCAATCCCAAGAACATCAGCAGTCAATATTTCAACATCTCAAAATGCTGTGGTCTTTAAAACACAACCATCATGCTCGTGACATGAGAAATGTCCATGAAGAATGCGTAGAAAATCGCTCCACATCACTCATGACAGCTGAAAAGTTTATGTTACTGAAAACAATCAGTTTTTTACAGGTTTGTTGATGATGGTCTGATGTGTCTCTCTTTCCCTTGACAGTAACTTCATGCGTCAGGAGTGTCTGGACTCAAGATTTGTGTTTGACAGACCGCTTCCTGTTTCTAGACTGGTCTCACTCATTGGAAGCAGTATCCTTTTATCTGAGAAGCACCATGAGAATCACATCTATATATCAATACTTGTAATGTCATTGCTACATTTGTGTCATTTTTCTTGAACAATGTCATAGAAACTCAGATTCCCACCCAGCGGTATGGCAGGCGGCCATATGGAGTGGGGCTGCTGATTGCAGGATATGATGTAGGTACAGGGTACAGTGTACATTAAATACCTCCCCATTCATTTGCATCAGGTCTCAGTAGTGATGCTCCAATCGATGGGGTCACCAATCAGTATCGGCTGATTATTCACGTCCTATGAATCGATCGGTGATGGGGCTGCACAATTAATCAAAATAAATTCGAAACTGCGATATGACCTTGTGCGATTATTAAATTGCAAAGGGCTGCGATTTAATTAAATAAATAGTCTGTTTCCTTCAAAGTTTATTTGCACTGCTTTGTCCGGTCTATATTAAATCAGAGCATTATTACAGTGTTTTCAGAGTGGTTCTGTGCTCCACAACTCCCTCTCATGCTTAGAGTAAAAGAAGGGCTCTGAGTTCAGTTCCGTTTGCTTATGTGCGCTAAACACTTTATTTACACTAAACTGGCGCGTCCTGCGTGAAGCGTTTTTCATTATTTTTTGCGGTAGCAGCATTTCAGTGTCCGCAAGGCACAGGTATCATAATAATAATAATAATAACGCAGAATACAAGATTTGATGTCATTCAAACATCTTTATTGATTTTGTTGGAAACTCGGAAGCGAAGACCAGGAGACTTGGTTGTATCTTCACCAGGATTCTTTATTGAGAACACGAGCTGTCGGTAGCTGTGGTCATCAAGTCTGACTAAGGGAGCTTTACATTGTAGTTTATATATATTTAGAGGGCAGCGCTTAGAAATGGAGACAAAACACCTGGGTGACGACCTTAAACAAGCATGTAAATGAAGTATACTCTTTAGGACTATCTTATATACATAATATACTTACAATACTATCTTGTATATAAATAATAGTTTGTATAAGCCTACTAGTTAAAGCCAATAATAAAGAGTAACATTTATATTTTAAAATTATATTTTGTGTATACTGAATTATTGACTGACAGCAAAAACTAGGCAACAACTATGGATTTACTTTTTATTTAGTTAACAGTGACATTGAGCAGAAAGCTTACATATAACTAGCTTTGACAGTTGCTGATAAGAAGTTAAATGATCAGCATCGATTGATGAGATGAAAAGAGAATTGGAGATTGGTATCGGATGTTAAAATCCTGATTGGAGCATCCCTAATATTCAAGTTGACTGAATTGGACAAAAACAGGTACACGGTGTATGGTAACATTTGTATATGAAGACAACTTTGTTTCACTGTTTATATATTTGTTTGTTTGTGGTAGAACTGAAAAAAAGTTCTCAGTTTGGTTCTTTTTAAGAGGGCTCAAGTGTGAAAACCCCAGTAGCCTTTTTGCAGTTGAACATGTGGAAAATATTACCATCATAATTGCAGTTCAAATCGCAATATTTTTCAGAATTATCACAATATGACCTTTTGTACAAATTGTCGGTGATTGCCTAATCGGTGATCTGTAATTTGGCTGATCGTATAAACCGATCGCTCATTTCGCAAAAGATGCATGTCTCATTTAAGAGTTTAGCAGCACTGATATGGCTTAACGAAGTGTGTTGTAAGACAACAAACTTGATTCAGCAGTTAATAATTATGAGGTGGGAGAGTTATTGCAAATATGAAAAGTAGGGCTCGGTATCGAGTTTGATACATTTTAGGCACCGACCGAATTGCCTCTATCGAGTATTGAAAAATGTCTTGTCGTTCGGTACCAAATTTCGATACCTAAACGGTTAATCTCTTCAACGTCTGTGATAAGCATCTAGCATGCTAGATGTAATCTCTTTTGTAAGTCGCTTTGGATAAAAGCATCAGCCAAATGAATAAATGTAAATGTATGTGCCCAAATCTAAAAGTGCTGGTGATTGGCTATGTTTAGGCATCAAGGAAAACACTAGTATCAGAAAATGTTTTGAGTTCCAGGGCTGAGAAAGAATGTTATAAGTATCAGTGCTAACACAGTTTTACATTACAGAGAAATGCTAAACCATAATAATGAGCCTTTTAAAATATGATTTTTACAAGCGCACGCAAAGCGAGCCGCAGCTGTAATGATTCTGAATGTGTCGGAATAACCAGTAAGAGACTGTCTGAACATTTTCTCAATTTATAGAGAGAAATGCACATTCGGGTTGAGCAAACAGACGATGATCTCGGGATCAATGATGTCAGAGTGATCACCAATAGCTGATGCCTTTGACCATGCCATGATGATATTTGGCTCGTTTTCCCATTAATCTATTAAATTATTATTATTTGCAAATTAATATTACAAATAATTTGCCTGTAGACACTCATTATATTATTAAGTATAGATGACAGAAAAGCCGTATATGTGCATATATGACGCGCTGATAGAGAGGAGTGCAGTCTCGTGGAACACGCACATCTAAGGACCTCACACTTTGTTTCTGCCTTCCGATTTAAAAAAAATTATAATTTAATGAGTGCTGCAAATGACCTCCGACATCTCAGGTCAGGATGTGCTTCGAGTTCAGTTCACTTTATTTCCACAGAGCAGTTTATTGTGAATGCAAATCTGCAGCCTGTAAAATAATACAAACTATATAAAATAATACAAAACGTGTAAAATAATACAAAAACATCATGATTTATATTTCAGTTACATTATCATCATTCTAATTCTTATTTTTACATTTATAATTTGTTATGTCTTCATTTGTGTAAGTATTTTTCCACATGCATGTTTAGACAGATTCTTGCCTGAGGGTAAATGGAAAGGATGTTATGTGTGTGTGTGTGTATATATATATATATATATATATATATATATATAGTGAGGAAAATAAGTATTTGAACACCCTGCTATTTTGCAAGTTCTCCCACTTAGAAATCATGGAGGGGTCTGAAATTGTCATCGTAGGTGCATGTCCACTGTGAGAGACATAATCTAAAAAAAAAAATCCAGAAATCACAATATATGAATTTTTAACTATTTATTTGTATGATACAGCTGCAAATAAGTATTTGAACACCTGTCTATCAGCTAGAATTCTGACCCTCAAAGACCTGTTAGTCTGCCTTTAAAATGTCCACCTCCACTCCATTTATTATCCTAAATTAGATGCACCTGTTTGAGGTCGTTATCTGCATAAAGACACCTGTCCACCCCATACAATCAGTAAGAATCCAACTACTAACATGGCCAAGACCAAAGAGCTGTCCAAAGTCACTAGAGACAAAATTGTACACCTCCACAAGGCTGGAAAGGGCTACGGGGAAATTGCCAAGCAGCTTGGTGAAAAAAGGTCCACTGTTGGAGCAATCATTAGAAAATGGAAGAAGCTAAACATGACTGTCAATCTCCCTCGGACTGGGGCTCCATGCAAGATCTCACCTCGTGGGGTCTCAATGATCCTAAGAAAGGTGAGAAATCAGCCCAGAACTACACAGGAGGAGCTGGTCAATGACCTGAAAAGAGCTGGGACGACCGTTTCCAAGGTTACTGTTGGTAATACACTAAGACGTCATGGTTTGAAATCATGCATGGCACGGAAGGTTCCCCTGCTTAAACCAGCACATGTCAAGGCCCGTCTTAAGTTTGCCAATGACCATTTGGATGATCCAGAGGAGTCATGGGAGAAAGTCATGTGGTCAGATGAGACCAAAATAGAACTTTTTGGTCATAATTCCACTAACCATGTTTGGAGGAAGAAGAATGATGAGTACCATCCCAAGAACACCATCCCTACTGTGAAGCATGGGGGTGGTAGCATCATGTTTTGGGGGTGTTTTTCTGCACATGGGACAGGGCGACTGCACTGTATTAAGGAGAGGATGACCGGGGCCATGTATTGCGAGATTTTGGGGAACAACCTCCTTCCCTCAGTTAGAGCATTGAAGATGGGTCGAGGCTGGGTCTTCCAACATAACAATGACCCGAAGCACACAGCCAGGATAACCAAGGAGTGGCTCTGTAAGAAGCATATCAAGGTTCTGGCGTGGCCTAGCCAGTCTCCAGACCTAAACCCAATAGAGAATCTTTGGAGGGAGCTCAAACTCCGTGTTTCTCAGCGACAGCCCAGAAACCTGACTGATCTAGAGAAGATCTGTGTGGAGGAGTGGGCCAAAATCCCTCCTGCAGTGTGTGCAAACCTGGTGAAAAACTACAGGAAACGTTTGACCTCTGTAATTGCAAACAAAGGCTACTGTACCAAATATTAACATTGATTTTCTCAGGTGTTCAAATACTTATTTGCAGCTGTATCATACAAATAAATAGTTAAAAAATCATACATTGTGATTTCTGGATTTTTTTTTTAGATTATGTCTCTCACAGTGGACATGCACCTACGATGACAATTTCAGACCCAGTGGGAGAACTTGCAAAATAGCAGGGTGTTCAAATACTTATTTTCCTCACTGTATATATATGTGTATATATATATATATGTATATGTGTATGTATATATATATGTGTATATATATATATGTGTATGTATATATATATATATATATATAAAAAAAATAGGGGTGTGTGTGTGTATATACAGTATCTCAGAAAAGTGAGTACACCCCTAAGTGAAAATGTCCAACGTATCAATATTTTGTGTGGCCACCATTATTTTCCAGCACTGCTTTAACCCTCTTGGGCATGGAGTTCACCAGAGCTTCACAGGTTGCCACTTGAGTCCTCTTCCTCTCCTCCATGATGACATCACAGGGCTGGTGGATGTTAGAGACCTTGTGCTCCTCCACCTTCGTTTGAGGATGTCCTACAGATGCTCAATAGGGTTTAGGTCTGGAGACATGCTTGGCCAGTCCATCACCCTTGGAGGTGTGTTTGAGGTCATTATCATGCTGGAATACTGCCTTGCGGCCCAGTCCCCGAAGGGAGGGGATCATGCTCTGCTTCAGTATGTCACGGTACATGTTGGCATTCATGGTTCCCTCAATGAACTATAGCTCCCCAGTGCCGGCAGCACTCATGCAGGCCCAGACCATGACACTCCCACCACCATGCTTGACTGTAGGCAAGACACACTTGTCTTCGTACTCACAACCTGGTTTACGCCACACACGCTTGACACCATCGGAACCAAATAAGTTTATCTTGGTCTCATCAGACCACAGGACATGGTTCCAGTAATCCATGTCCTTAGTCTGCTTGTCTTCAGCAAACTATTTGCGGGCTTTCTTGTGCATCATCTTTAGAAGAGGCTTCCTTCTGGGATGACAGCCATGCAGACCAATTTGATGCAGTGTGCAGCCTATGGTCTGAGCACTGACAGGCTGACCCCCATCCCCCTTCAACCTCTGCAGCAATGCTGGCAGCACTCATACGTCTATTTCCCAAAGACAACCTCTGGATATGACGCTGAGCACGTGCACTCAACTTCTTTGGTCGACCATGGCGAGGCCTATTCTGAGTGGAACCTGTCCTGTTAAACCGCTGTATGGTCTTGGCCACCGTGCTGCAGCTCAGTATCAGGGTCTTATAACCTAGGCCATCTTTATGTAGAGCAACAATTATTTTTTTCAGATCCACAGAGAGTTCTTTGCCATGAGGTGCCATGTTGAACTTCCAGTGACCAGTTTGAGAGAGTGTGAGAGCGATGACACCAAATTTAACACACCTGCTCCCCATTCACACCTGACACCTTGTAACACTAACAAGTCATAGGGGAGCAGAAATGGCTAATTGGGCCCAATTTGGACATTTTCACTTAGGGGTGTACTCACTTTTGTTGCCAGCGGTTTAGACATTAATGGCTGTGTGTTGAATTATTTTGAGGGGACAGCCAATTTACTCTATACAATAACATTATATTGTAGCGAAGTGTCATTTCTTCAGTGTTGTCACATTTTTGTAAATATGTGATTATATCTTTTCATGTGACGAGTGTACTCGCACACACATATACATGATTTATTTGCTTTTTCGTTTGGAGTGCAATTTGAATTTAGAAATGTATTTTCTTTAATTTTTTCATTTTTAAATAAATTTATTTAAATTTCAATGCAAAATCAATAAAGCAAGAATATTCACTAATCCCTCAGCCTCAAGGTTTCTGATGTAATTGTATATATATATATATATATATATATATATCGTGAAGGAGGGAACAAAACTAATTTATTCACACACATGATATATTTTCTTGGTTAACGAAATACCCGATGTGTAGAGAATGCACGATGAACCTTTGCAATAGAGATGTTCACAACTGTGTTAAAACCATCTTTCAAAAAGTTGAACTACACATTTTAAATGCACTTATTTTTTTCCAGTTTCATTTGAACTTTTAGTTAAAATAAATAAAAAATAAAGTTCAAAGTTTGAAATCAAGGTGTCTTTGTGTAAGCTTAACCCTAACCATGTTTACCGAAAATTATCCCATAGTACCACCTCGCATCCAACCTGCGGTAATGCGTCGTATTCCTGCTTTTTTTTTGTTTGTTTTTTTTTTACCAAAGTATTGAAAAAAAGTATAGATTAGGAACAGGTATCGAAGTCAAGATATCTATATCAAAAATTTTTGAATGATACCTAGCCGTATTGAAAAGTTTGTGTACTGTTAATGTGGTGTTTCACACGTGACGAGGAAAACAGCGCAAGCCGTAAAATGGAGTAACACGAGTTACAAGATTTGGTGTAATTCAAACATCTTTATTAAATATTTCCAGATTAAACTGCATTAACACTCCCAAGTCCAGAAGCATGCGCTCTTTCTCCGCTTTCCTTTCATCTCTTGCCCTCATAAGCAGCCGCACATTCACCTCATTTAAGTTCAGGCAACAACAAGTGAAAGTCAACTATTAATACAGTCTTCCAACAAAATGCAGGGAAGGAATTTATAAATATAATAATTCTTTATACAATATTAAGATATGATATAATGTATTAAAATAATGTAAAAATATAATAAGGAATAACAATTATATGAAATAATGACAACGAATCAATAACCAAAAATGTGACATTAAGCTTATTGCACTTATGGGTATCAGTTGGACACCAAGGTTCATTTGTAGAATGTGGAAAACACAGACAGAATCTAGTCATAGAAATGGCATTAGTTGTAATACACAAAGTCATGGAATATGACATAATTGGACGAAAATTAACGTTGTAATGCACAATTAACCAATTGAAAGTTGCGATACATTTTGTTTCATGATGTTTGGTCTGAGGATATTCAAGGCCATTTAGTTGGATTTAATTTAGTCTTGGCCTCTAGTCTAGGCCAATTTGTCTGATTCTGATTCAGTTTCATCTAATTCGTTTGTCTTTTTGAGGCCATCTGGTGTGATGCCTTATTGTTCAAGAACTTAAGAACAGTTATTTTCCTTCTATCAAACATAATTGGATTAGGAAATATATTACAATATTACACATGACTTTCTTCATAATTTATATTCTACATTGTAGCCTACTTGCCTGTTGTGTTTACCATATTTAAGACAATGGATTGCTCCTCAGTTGTTTATGTAGTCTTTAAAAAGAAACTGTTTATTTATGAAAAAATAAAAGCATATACACATTTAAAAACTTATCTTTAATACAACTAATACAGTTGTAATGAAAAAAAGTTTACTATGATAAGTGTTAGTAAGTGTGTGTTGAAATGTAGATGTGAAAAGTTTGAATTGTTCCATAGTGCTTTAAAATATAAATTTCTCAAGTACAATTGAAATGGGTTGCTTGAGGTTTATTATGCGCCATGATATTGAGGGAAGCCCAGTTTAATTGCACATGTAATTCGCTCTGTGCTATCCTATCACCGAAGCTTGCATATCGAGGGAAGACCAGTCTGTCTGATAACTGATGCTGTGGAGGTCTTAAAATGGATACCGTATGTGCCAGTGTTACATGTTCATCACAAACAATGCTTTATGATACATTTTTTTAAATGTGTGTTTTTCAGGACATGGGGCCACACATCTTCCAGACTTGCCCCTCTGCCAATTACTTTGAATGTAAAGCCATGTCCATTGGTGCTCGCTCACAGTCCGCCCGCACGTATCTGGAGAGACACATGGACTCATTCTTGGACAGTATGTTTACTTTATTTACAGGAACCATCAATCCATCAATCGACCTTTCAAATGCCTTATCATATACAGTGACCCTAAAAAATATTTGCATGTTAAAATGTCTGCATGTCATAGCATACTTAATTAAATGTCAAAACAAGTGACATTTATATTTAAAGAAAGATAACACATGCACACTCTTCAAGCAGAACATAAAAAAACTTGATGTTCTTGATGTACAATGCTTAAATGATAGATGTAGTATGTAAAATTAAGACTTTGTGTTTGTCAGTGTGTTGATGTTAGGACACCTGTGTGAACCGCATACATCAGGGGTGACAACCCTGCTCCTGGAGAGCTACCTTCCTGCAGAGTTTAGCTCCAACACACCTGCCTGTCATATTCAAGTAATCCTAAAGACCTCGATAAGCTGGTTCAGGTGTGTTTGATTAGGGTTGGATCTAAACTCTGCAGGAAGATAGCTTTCCAGGAGCAGGGTTGGTCACCCCTGGCATACATCCAGTAAAAATCACCACACCAGTTGATTCAAACTCATTGAGCAAAAACCACTCAGAGAAATGAAGTCAGTTCTGAGAAATGCTCCAGCTGCATTTGTTGTATATTTTGTTATCCATCACAGTGACATTCACACATTTAGACACACAAGTGAAGAGATCCTGTTTGGAGCCATTGTGAATGCTTTCTGCATGAAGTTTCATCATTTTGTAGCAGAAGTGTTGTGTTGTTGACAGGTAATCTAAATGATCTGGTGCAGCACGGTCTACGCGCTCTGAGGGAAACTCTACCTACTGAACAAGATCTCACCACAAAGGTTTGATATTTCATCCCCTTCATTATGACTGTTCACACTGTTGACAGTGGCACCAACAACACGTCTCTTCTGTAGAATGTGTCCATTGGCATAGTGGGGAAGGAGATTGAGTTCACCATCTATGATGATGATGATGTGGCATTGTTCCTCGAGGGTCTGGAGGAGAGACCACAAAGAAGGGTGAGACACGCTCTAGATGACCTCCTGTGTACATTATGCATTGAACTCTTGTTTAACACACTTTTACATTGATATAATCATCAGAAACTAAAAAAAAAAAGTCCTGATATTTCATGAATACAGTACATTCTGTTGTCCTATGACATGGATCCCAGCGTTATTTGCAATGTGATCTATATATATATATTACGCTTAAATATTAGGCTGTTGGGGGTGGAATCTCCAAAATAGGGTATAGTTTCTCCAGAAGGGGGCTGGTTTACTCCAAAAGGGGGTTGTGTCAACTCCAAAAGTGGACGACACCTCCACAGACAGTTAGGGAAAGGGTCCGGTAAGGGGCTTCCTATATCTTTGCTGGCGATTTGGTGCTCCCACCCCTGTCTGAAGAGAAAAGTCATTGTCATATATAACCCCAAATCAATACAAAAACAAATCTGAAATCATATCTTCCAAAAGGAAAATTAAATAAGGTTTGTTTTGTTTTTGTTTTGTTTTTTTTTCATTGTGACATTGTCTGAACACTTGAGCACATTTTTTCCACCAGGTCTCATTACCATCACTCATCTGAGAATTTTACAATTCCCATTGTTATACTGTAAATGATGAATAGTAACGTATTGTATCATTTTAAAAAAAGATGCTGTTGTACAATGATTTTTAATTCTAAACATTACATCAATGTTATAATGTTTTTTTTTAAAGACTTTCAGTGTTATCTAACCACAGAAATGAGGAGCCATTAATTACCTAACATTGTGTCATTGCACTGAAAATAAGAGCAAGCACATAAAGGGCTTTATGGAGAGATTTTTTGGTTTCTCATGGTCTGAGAGTCCTTCAGGTGCCTTTTGGCAAAGTCCAGGTGGACTGTCATGTACATTTTACTGAGGAGAGTGCTGCAGAGATGGTTGTTCTTCTGGAAAGTTCTCTCTCCACAGAGAAAAGCTGGAGCTCTATCAGAGTGACCATCAGGTTCTTGGTCACCTCCCTGACTAAGGCCCTTCTCCCCCGATTGCTCAGTTTGGCCAGGCAGCCAGCCCTAGGAAGAGTCCTGGTGGTTCCAAACTTCCATTTGCGGATAATGTAGGCCACTGTGCTCATTGGGACCTTCAATGCTGCAGTATTTTTCTGTACCCTTTCCCAGATCTGTGCCTCGATACAATCCTGTCTCGGAGGTCTACAGACAATTCCTTGGACTTCATGGCTTGGTTTGTGCTCTGACATGCACTGTAAACTGTGGGACCTTTATATAGACAGGTGTGTGATTTCCAAATCATGTCCAATCAACTGAATTTACCACAGGTGGACTCCAATCAAGTTGTAGAAACATCTCAAGGAAGATCAGTGGAAACAGGATGCGCTTGAGCTCAATTTTGAGTGTCATGGCAAAGGCTGTGAATACGTGTGTGTTTTTTTTTTTTTTTTTCTAAATTTGCAAAGATTTCAAACAAACTACTTTCACGTTGTCATTATGGGGTATTGTTTGTAGAATTTTGAGGAAAATAATGAATTTTATCCATTTTGGAACAAGGCTGTAACATAACAAAATGTGGAAAAAGTGAAGCGCTGTGAATACTTTCCGGATGCACTGTATATGAGAGTGGAGTGTTGAGATCAATTGTAGGAGTGAGTGTGGGTTAGGGGGAAAAAAAAATGTCAAGTCTGAATCTAGAGATGCAAGTGTGCACCTTATGCAATTTAAGATTTTACATAGATTCTATTGGACCCCCTCTAGATTGTATAGGCTTGGTCTTAAAGCCACCTGCTGATGATGCCAATCAGAAGATGGAGAGACAACCCATGCTTTTTGGGGGTGTGTTCAATTTGGGATGTGCACTAGTATTCGAATAATTATCCGAATAGCACAAATACTATTCGAATTTTGCAAAGTTTTGCTCTGCTGGCCATCTATACCGTGAGATGAATGTTAAATCCTGAACACGCAAACTAAAACTGGCAGTTATAACATAATGCACTGGGTGGCGCTGTTGAGTGTGGCCACAAGTTGATCACATTTGTTGAGCAAACGGTTATATCACTAAGTAAGTACAGATGGACACCAGAAAAGCAGGTTATTGTGAGAATGTGGTTTACTGTGAGAAAGCTGAGTTCCTCTTTAAATATACTGGATAAGCAGTGTACACTTTACTCTCATATATGTGCAGCTCATCAGAAAGCAGCGTCCCTATAGCAACGTCATACTGGTGACACTTCTGTAAACAACAAACATGGCATCCAATGGTGACAAGAACTTTGTAGCACAAAGGCAGCATAAAAGTAATCCAGATTACTCTGGTGGTTAAATCTATATCTTCAGAAGCGATATGATAGGTGTTGTGATAGGTGTGGTGTTTTTTACTTCTTACTCTAAATCGCGACTTTCGCTCTCAGATGTAAGGTGACACTAAACAGACACCACGTGACTTTCAGATGCGAAAGTGGAGATTTAGAGAAAAAAAAATAAAAAAAATTCTCTGTTTCTCACCTACACCTATCATATCACTTCTGAATGTATAGATTTAACCACTGGAGTCATATGCATTACGTTTATGCTTCCTTTTGTTGTTTTTTGTTTGTTTTTTGAAGCTACCTTTCACTGGCATTGTAAGGATTTACAGAGCTGAAATGATGAGAAAGTTCACCCCAAAATGTACAATCACTTTAAAGGGTCATAACATGCCCTTTTCTATTATTTTAATGTTCCTTGAGGTTCACTTATAATATTGAAGTTTTTATAATATTGAATATTGAAAATATTACTACTATCCAACATTTAAAATCAAAATGTCACAATTCTGAAAATCTTATGAATTGATATTCAATTTTAAATTATGGACTTATTTTAAGTCATATTTATGTTTGTGATTTACTGCAAACCAAACTAGCCTGCCCTTCTGAGGGATGGCTTCATTTATCTTAAATATACAAACCTGTTGTCCATTCTGGATTTATGTTGTTTTCATTGTATTTTTGGATTTTAGAAAAAAAAAATTATAGAAAAAAAAAAAAACCCCCATCATGTAAACATTTCATTAAAGTTTTTATTACAGTAATTATAACATTTCCTTACATTTGGATGGTACCTGAAATCTTAGTCAAGACATTCAACAACATATTGGCTGAAAAAAATAAATTGTGAAACAGATATTACATCTATAATAGTAGTATCCAAAATTATAAAAGGAAAAAAACAAAAAAGGGGTGTAAAAATCATCAATTGTAGTAACAATATAGTATGTTGCAAGGCAATGTCAGCCAACACAATATTACAGCTTTTTTTATGTAATACATGATGGGTTTAAACTGCATTCATATCAGACATTTCTCAAATTTTGTTAAGACGGTTGCCCACATTTATATATAATAGAAGAGCTCATGTGTTGTATACTGTAGTATATAGTCTCTGGGGTGGGCAAACAACATTTCTTCCGTTTGTTGAAAAGGAACAGAAGTTTGGCAGATATTTAACACTGATGTGGGTTGTGTTTCACAGGTGGCTTCGGCAGCAGATGAAGCAGCTCCGGCTGCACCTGATGAACCCATGGAGCACTGAGACAAACACATCATACACACATCTATTCCACTTCTGAAATAAAGACCTGTAACATTTAAACTTGTCACAATGCTTTTCTGGAGTTTTGAGGAATAAAAATGTTTGTGGTTTCTTTGCGAGTGTGTTTGACTGTGAGATGTTTACAGTCATGTGATACTGAATCAATCATCTATATTTGTCATGATCATTCAAGGCCTCTTGGGATAAATCAGTCTAAATTTGTTTATTTCATGGGTACACATTGATCACTACAGAATGCAGAATGTGTTATCATTGACTTTTAAGTACACTGTAAAAAAAAAAATCGTAAAATAACGGTAAAAAGTCTGGCAGCAAAGTTGCTAACCACTTACCGTCAAATTACAGTAAAAAAACTTAAATTATTTTACGGAAAAATTTTGTTTTTTGAAAACGGATATTTACCGTAAATATTTTCTGTATTTTTACAGTCAAACTGCTGTAGAAAGAAAAAAAAAAATCTCATAAAAAAAATCTCTGTAGAATGTTAAATGAATGTATAAATCTGTATATAAACTTACAAATATTGCAGAAATACCTTAAAATTACATAATTAAAACAAAGACTTCTGTTTTAATACAGTATTATTTGGTATATTTTTAAGATAATCCAATCCATCTACAAGAACTCCTTGTCAAAGTAAAGACTTTTCTATGTGAAGCACACAGAAAATGTTGTATAATTACCTTCAAATACCCTAATTTAAAGCCCAATACCAGTATATTGATCGATTTAAAATTTTATTTTATGTCATTATTCAATCTATTTACAGTAAATTCCTGTTAAATATTGGTTTTATCCTGTACAAAAAAAACAAGATCTTGTGATATTAATTTTCAGAAACATATTTTTAACAGTTATTGCTTTATAAAAACATTATTTGACAGTAATTATAGACACATCTCCAATAAATTTACAAGCTTTTACCATTAATGTATGCAGGTTTACTTTATATAAACATTATTTGACAGTAATAACAAGAAACTCTCCAATATTTCTACATATTTTTACCATTTAAAAACGGGGGTTTACTTTATATAAACATTATTTGACAGTAATAACAAGAAACTCTCCAATATTTCTACATATTTTTACCATTAATGTATGCAGGTTTACTTTATATAAACATTATTTGACAGTAATAACAAGAAACTCTCCAATATTTCTACATATTTTTACCATTTAAATACGGAGGTTTACTTTATATAAACATTATTTGATAGTAATAACAAGAAACTCTCCAATATTTCTACATATTTTTACCATTTAAATACGGAGGTTTACTTTATATAAACATTATTTGACAGTAATAACAAGAAACTCTCCAATATTTCTACATATTTTTACCATTTAAATACGGAGGTTTACTTTATATAAACATTATTTGACAGTAATAACAAGAAACTCTCCAATATATCTACATATTTGTACCTTTAATGTATGGGGCTTTACCTTATAAAAACATTATTTGACAGTAATAACAAGAAACTCTCCAATATTTCTACATATTTTTTACCATTTAAATACGGAGGTTTACTTTATATAAACATTATTTGACAGTAATAACAAGAAACTCTCCAATATTTCTACATATTTTTACCATTTAAATACGGAGGTTTACTTTATATAAACATTATTTGACAGTAATAACAAGAAACTCTCCAATATATCTACATATTTGTACCTTTAATGTATGGGGCTTTACCATATAAAAACATTTTTATTATGGTAATTATAAGCAACTTCCCAATACATCTACATACGTTTACCATTAATATATGGGGGTTTACCTTATATAACCAATACTTGACAGTAATTACAAACACATCTCCAATAACTTTACAAGCTTTTACCATTAATGTATAAGGGTTTACTTTATATAAACAATACATTATAGTGATTAAAGGCAACTATCCAATAAATCTATATACTTTTACCATCAATGTATGAGATATACTTTATATAAACATTGCTTTATACTAATTAAATTCAACTTTCCAATATATCAACATGAAATTTACTCAATGTATGGGTTCACTTTATATAAACATTAATAGACAGTAATTACAAGCAATTCTCCAATATATGTAAAAATACACATGTTTATTTTATGTAAACAATATTTGATAGCAATTACAAGCAATTGTCCAATATATGTACATACTTTTTCCATTACGGCATGGGGTTTACTTTATATAACCACTGTTTGACAGGAATAATAAGCAACTCCGATATATATACACAGACCTTTCTTATAAGTGCATGGGTCTAACCTTATATGAACATAATTTGACAGTAATAACAAGCAATTCCAATATATCTACAGACTTTTCTTATTAGTGCATGGGATTTACTTAATATAAACATTATTTGACAGTAATTACAAGCAACATTCCAGTTTATGTGCACACATTCCGTATTAGTATATGGTGTTTTGAAATGTACAAAAACCGGAAGGTCTATGTTAAGTGCATTTGCATCAACAACTTTTTCACTAAATACATACATTTTTCTGACATTTTACAGCAATCTCCCATCCATTCACCGCAGATCCCCATTTGAGATGTATATTTCCCCTCGAAGGAAAAATGTGTTCATTTTAAAGTTAAGTGCATTCATTTGGTGCACTTTAAAAGCAAAATAAAGAAGCTAGATCTATGAAGAATGTTACCCTCTTGTTAATAATTTTGGGCCCCTAGTAAACAATTTGATCAAAGACACTGCATAGATATAAATTGTAATGAAAAAGCAAAAAAGTCAACTAATTTATTTAATGTTTTTCCAGCAACCCTAAATCAAAGAATAATTTGTAAGTCATTTCCCTAACATTTCATTTTACTTTTAATTGACACATGTAACATGTTTTATAATTCCTGTAAATATAATCCAATTAATCTTATTTTCATCCTGTATGCGCTAACACCTTATTTGAAAACCGGACTTTGTCACATGTGTATCCTTGCGCTACATTCACCAAGTCCGACCATACAGTCTATGAGTTTGCCGCAATTTAAATAAATTGCATGTTGTGCTCAAATAGCATACAATTAAGATTTTATTGCCTCTCTTCGGGTAAGACTATCATACTGTAACACTTTGTAAAGTGAAAAATTACAGAATAAATTCTCTAACCTGCCTGTCAGCTCGCTTAGGTCCTTTTAACTGCATTTACCATAAAGACTATGAAGGTAATATATGCCTAAAAGAATCGCATGCGCAGGGTAAGATTTGTGAAAGTGTACATAAGATTGCAAGCGTAAATTAAATTTGCATGTGCAAGAGAAGATTTGTAAGGGTGTAAATTGCATATCAAGTGTAAGAAAAAAATATTTGCAGCATTTTACTGTTATTAGTAAGTGTAATGCATGTATTGTGAAACTGCAACTTCATGCTTACGCAAAATAAATAGGACCTGTATTCTTCTGACTTCCATTTTTCCGCGCTTACACTTATGGCACGTTTTTTCCGCACAAATGCAGCCAAAAGCATTGAAAGCCTGTGAACAGCAATTTGCAACCGAATACAACAGAGTCAGGGACTGCAAAACAGATTGCTCGTGTAAAATCAAACTTTGTGTAAATAAATATACTGTTGCAAATGTCTAAATGACTTATTGTGTAGGCTACATGCGTCAAAAAAGTTCCCGAAATAACCCGATTTGTACAGTTACGTCTTTCTTTTACCCGCGCTTCCAGTTTTGGCACGATTCTCTCACTGAATGAGTTTTGCAAGCGCGAAGAGGAGGGCGGGTCCACCTTCATCATGTAGCCAATCAAATGAGCGTATCGCTGACTGTCGATTTACTCTCATTTGATTGGTTCAATAACACGCCAGTCTCCAGAACCTATGTCCAGAACACATAGGCTATTTATCTTCGTTTGGCTCAGCATCGTTCTCGTTGCCGAAATTGTACTTTAGAACAATAGAATAGAATAGAAGCTAAGTTCTTTCCAGTAACAAACAAACAAACAAGTTCATATATAATCAATATTTATATACAGATGTGAATATGCATGCTAAAAAAGTTCATTTGGCAGATTGATATTCACCCTCGTCCTTTCAGAATTCCAACGATGGCTATGATCCTCTGTAGTGCTCTCATGCTTGTAAAAATTCCTACACATCAACGGTGGCCACATTGTATTGTTTTCAATTTACACACAATGGCAACTTTGCCTCCTACTCTCACAGCATCGCCAGAGCAGAGCCATTAGGTTGCCGCTTAACAATAATTGCAGTTTGGAGCTTGAATGAAAATTAAGCATGAACAAACTTTGCCTCTATTAATGCTTCTAATGCAGGAACATTAAGGGGTTAACATGTCTTAAATGGGTTCAAGCTGCTCTGTAAATGTGATCAACAAAATCTTAAAACCACTTGTAAAACTGACCGCTATCAAGTGTGATTTTGGCACAAACCTTTGGCAAGAGACTGAGTTTAATTATTCTGACTCGCAGTACATTTATTGAATTTAGAGATGGGTCATGATTTTCGAATTTTCATTCATTGTCAAATGGAATAGTTTGTTATTATTGCTGAGTTTATAAAGTAAAATAAAAAGTAGAAAAGGTAAATAATTTTCACATGTATTAAGCTGGAACCAACAAATGTTTTACATGAGGAATTACTATTATCAAAATAGTTCATCCCTCCAATAACAAAATAAAAGTCAAGTACTTCAGGAACACTACAAATGCACACATCACACACCATCACCAAGAGCTGCTTTCATGCCATAATTTTCCAAACCGCCTGTTTTACCACAAAGCTGACTTAATGATCGTGTGAAAGTTTAGTAGCGGCGCTCATAATTCAACAGTGGCGGTGCGCCGAATTTAGGGGGAACACTGGTCTCTGTTATGTGCACGTCAGACTTTCTGGGCGCAGCACTTCTGAGAAAATCGAGTTTGACATTTGTAAATCGATTCAGAACCGTCCATATCGTGATGCATCTAAGAACCACTTTGGACCAGTCCTAAGTTAGAAGGGGTTGAACATTTCACCTCGATTATGTTATGGCAAAAATTCACATTAAACATCATCACTGCGTAAGAGACACTCAGAGTGTCGGCTTCAGGCTTTGAATTTCGGTTTCGATTACTTTTCAATTAATCGTCCAGCCCTACTAAAAACCCAGCTCTTCACCAAGGAATTCAATCCTGAATGAATTTTTGTTGTTCTTTCACTGTAACTATGTGTAAAGCGTCCTTGGGTCCTGTGAAAGGCGCTAAAAATATTTAATTATTTATGTAATGTTAGCTAGTTAGTAACAAAGTAATATTAATTATCAGCTGTATGTCATTACTAAATAACATACTAGTCAAGTGTTGACAACATCAGGCACAAGCTTAGACTAAACTGTGTACAGTTCTGTCCTGTATACATACTGTATGCTATATCCTGATAATAAACTTTATATTTCAGTCTTCAGAGGAGTCTGGATGTTAAAGAAATGAAGGATTTTAAAGCACAAATTAAATGCTTAGTAATTATCCAGGGATCCTGTATAGAAAAAATGATGCATCTAGATGCATAGATAATCGTTTCGCAGCCCTCTGAATCGTAATCGAATCGCGAGGTGCCCAGAGATTCCCACCCCTATAAGTTAGTTACACGTTTGTTGACCAAATTTCCAATACAGTTTTGCACCCAGCTGTGTTTCTTAATAGACTCTTGTTACTTTGCAGATTGTCAAGAGGTTCATCCTGTAGACTATCGGTGGCCTCAGCTCTGACAGTAGGTGCTGTTGCCCACAGGTCTGCGGGCCATAACGTTGATCTACTGCTGAAAAACTCAGTGTTGAAGAAAAATTCCTAATCACCCAATTTTAATATAATTTTTTTTCAGCTTTCCATGCAAATATGCAGCAGAACGTTGGCTAACCTTTTAGCACCCTCTTCAGATTAGGCTGTTAGCGGGTAACATTAGCAGCTGCAATAAACCAGCTGGATTTCCATACAATCCTCAACTTGTGTTCATTGAGACCCATGTTCTCTGTGGGTTTCAGCTCCTCTGCAATCATCAGTCTCGCCTGCGAACTCCTTTGCCGCTACCCTCTTAGCTTCCAGGGTATCAGCCTCTCATGTTCTCAGCCAACTGGGTCACCAGCAAAGGAGAGTTTAACTTAACCCGGGCTATTCAGACTGTAGAGCAGGTTCAGAGGCTGGCTGTGGGAGAGCTGTCTGGTCTGTTGGTTCAGCCTTCACCACCTGATCCTTAGCCTCTTGATCCTTGTCAAACTGAACACAGAATATGAACCACAACATGGGTGAGAAAGATGTGGTAAACCCCTTATAATGTCATATGGACAAATATTAAAATGCTACACATAATGTTAATTTACCTGTCCAAGTGGGTTTCTCTTCCAGAAAATGGCCCCAATGTTACTGTTCAGTTTGTTATTGAACAAAGCATTTGGTTTGTTAGATAATGAATGTCTTTGCTTGAGCATTCTGTAGTATCCAAATATGAAATTCAGCGACTTACTTGTCAAACACTCACCCAGAAGTTGTTGAAGTAAGTTAACTAGACCAATCAGTCAAAAACTATGGATAAGGACATGGAAGTTCATGTTAAATCGTTATTTTCACTCACGATGAGTCTGGTTCACTGTTCATAAAGGAGAACAAACTTAGTCAGCTGAGAAAGTTAAAATCCAGGCATGTGTATAACTAGGAGGTAACGTTACGTTACACGCAGGTTACAGGTAAAGTATTTACGTTACCGGTACTTTAACGGTAGGAGCAACGTAGCGTAACGTTTCCTAGATTAATAGTATTCGCATCAAGCTAACGTTAATGTTAACTGACTGAATGTGCTACTGCTAACGTTAAGTTAAAAACGAGCTGCCTCTGAAACAAGTCTTTGTCAGGTCCTAACTTAACATTACGTTAACTAAATATGTTAAACCATAGACTGTATAAAACAAGGTCCCAACCTGCTGCAACAGCCTTTTATTTAACGTTAGCTTAACTGTTACTTGTTTGCAAGAGGCAACAGTAACTTGTAAGATGTAACGTTAAGTTAACAGCTAACGTTATTATATTAATATTAGTCAACCACAGATAGTTAACGTTATGATGGCTGATGCATGTTTCACATTCAGGGCTAACGTTAATAACGTTTTAACTTTATTAGGACCGGCATAATGTTACATTTGCTAAAGCTAGACAGACTTTTATAAGGTTAATACATAACGTAACGTTACAAACGGCGAGTTTTAACGTTAGCCCTGCTGACTCGACATAATGATAATGTTAACTTACATATTAAAATTGTAAAATGTATAAAAGCTGCCGCACTTAACAAGCACATTTGACATATTGTGATGAAACATATAAATATATATATTAATTTACCTTTAGTGAAAGCTGAATGCCGATATCGTGAAAATGTCCCACACTTTCTCCATCCAGGCTCTGTACTTCTTGGCGCGATCTTGACGTTATAACGTTCCCCCTCCCAAAGTCAAACAATATCATTGGTCGAGATTGCCTCTGCCGTATGATTCGTCCAATGATTGTACAACATTAAATTATTTGAATCTGCGCGCACTTTCTTGATATCTAAAGCACAGAGATTAGAAAAACAATTACGATGTTTGTTTACACGGTTGTGTAACGTTTCAACCATTTTAATGTCTTCAATTCCTTCACCCCCAGTTTACCAAAGCTCAAGTTTGTGCTACAAGAGCCTTGGTTGAACTGTTGAGCCCCAGAATAAATTCCTAGTCTTTCACACATTGCTTACCTATTGTAAATTAAAAATATATAGCACCCCATTGTAATATATATATATATATATATATATATATATATATATATATATATATATATATGTGTGTGTGTGTGTGTGTGTGTGTGTGTGTGTTTATCTATCTATCTATATCTATATCTCTCTCTCTCTCTCTCTCTCTCTCTCTATATATATATATATATATATATATCTATCTATCTATCTATCTATCTATCTATATACATACACATACATATATATATATACACATACATATATATATATATACACATACATATATATATACACATACATATATATATATATATATATATATACATATACATACATATATATACATACATATATACAGGTGCTGGTCATATAATTAGAATATCATCAAAAAGTTGATTTATTTCAGTAATTCCATTCAAAAAGTGAAACTGTATACATTCATTCCACACAGACTGATATATTTCAAGTGTCCATTCCTTTTAATTTTGATGATTATAACTGACAACTAATGAAAACCCCAAAATCAGTATCTCAGAAAATTAGAATATTGTGAAAAGGTTCAATATTGAAGACACCTGGCGCCACACTCTAATCAGCTAATTAACTCAAAACACCTGCAAAGGCCTTTAAATGGTCTCTCAGTCTAGTTCTGTAGGCTACACAATCATGGGGAAGACTGCTGACTTGACAGCTGTCCAAAAGACGACCATTGACATCTTGCACAAGGAAGGCAAGACACAAAAGGTCATTGCTAAAGAGGCTGGCTGTTCACAGAGCTCTATGTCCAAGCACATTAATAGAGAGGCAAAGGGAAGAAAAAGATGTGGTAGAAAAAAGTGTACAAGCAATAGGGATAACTGCACCCTGGAGAGGATTGTGAAACAAAACCCATTCAAAAATGTGGGGGAGATTCACAAAGAGTGGACTGCAGCTGGAGTCAGTGCTTCAAGAACCACCACGCACAGACGTATGCAAGACATGGGTTTCAGCTGTCGCATTCCTTGTGTCAAGCCACTCTTGAACAAGACACAGCGTCAGAAGCGTCTCGCCTGGGCTAAAGACAAAAAGGACTGGACTGCTGCTGAGTGGTCCAAAGTTATGTTCTCTGATGAAAGTAAATTTTGCATTTCCTTTGGAAATCAAGGTCCCAGAGTCTGGAGGAAGAGAGGCACAGAATCCACATTGCTTGAAGTCCAGTGTAAAGTTTCCACAGTCAGTGATGGTATGGGGTGCCATGTCATCTGCTGGTATTGGTCCACTGTGTTTTCTGAGGTTCAAGGTTAACGCAGCCGTCTACCAGGAAGTTCATGCCTCCTTTTATGGAGATGCAGATTTCATTTTCCAACAGGACTTGGCACCTACACACATTTACATTTAGCAGACACTTTTATCCAAAGCGACTTACCTTTGAGCGACTTGACCCTTATTACAGGGACAATCCCCCCGGAGCAACCTGGAGTTAAGTACCTTGCTCAAGGGCACAATGGTGGTGGCCGTGGGGTTTGAACCAGCGACCTTCTGTTTAGCAGCCCTGTGCTCTAGCCACTATGCCACCACCACCACACAGGGTATCCCTGTTCTTAATTGGCCAGCAAACTCGCCTGACCTTAACCCTATATAAAATCTATGGGGTATTGTGAAGAGGAAGATGCGATACGCCAGACCCAACAATGCAGAAGAGCTGAAGGCCACTATCAGAGCAACCTGGGCTCTCATAACACCTGAGCAGTGCCACAGACTGATCGACTCCATGCCACGCCGCATTGCTGCAGTAATTCAACTAAGTATTGAGTGCTTTACATGCTCATACTTTTCATGTTCATACTTTTCAGTTGGCCAACATTTCTAAAAATCCTTTTTTGTATTGGTCTTAAGTAATATTCTAATTTTCAGAGATACTGAATTTGGGATTTTCATTAGTTGTCAGTTTTATTCATCACAATTAAATAAAATAAACATTTGAAATATATCAGTCTGTGTGTAATGAATGAATATAATATCCAAGTTTCACTTTTTGAATGGAATTACTGAAATTAATCAACTTTTTGATGATATTCTAATTATATGACCAGCACCTGTATATATGTATGTATATACACACACACACACACACACACACACACACACACACACACATTATATATATATATATATATATATATATATATATATATATATATATATATATATACACATATACATATACACACACACACACACACACACACACACACACATATACACTCACCTAAAGGATTATTAGGAACACCATACTAATACTGTGTTTGACCCCCTTTCGCCTTCAGAACTGCCTTAATTCTACATTGATTCAACAAGGTGCTGAAAGCATTCTTTAGAAATGTTGGCCCATATTGATAGGATAGCATCTTGCAGTTGATGGAGATTTGTGGGATGCACATCCAGGGCACGAAGCTCCCGTTCCACCACATCCCAAAGATGCTCTATTGGGTTGAGATCTGGTGACTGTGGGGGCCATTTTAGTACAGTGAACTCATTGTCATGTTCAAGAAACCAATTTGAAATGATTCGAGCTTTGTGACATGGTGCATTATCCTGCTGGAAGTAGCCATCAGAGGATGGGTACATGGTGGCCATAAAGGGATGGACATGGTCAGAAACAATGCTCAGGTAGGCCGTGGCATTTAAACGATGCCCAATTGGCACTAAGGGGCCTAAAGTGTGCCAAGAAAACATCCCCCACACCATTACACCACCACCACCAGCCTGCACAGTGGTAACAAGGCATGATGGATCCATGTTCTCATTCTGTTTACGCCAAATTCTGACTCTACCATCTGAATGTCTCAACAGAAATCGAGACTCATCAGACCAGGCAACATTTTTCCAGTCTTCAACAGTCCAATTTTGGTGAGCTCTTGCAAATTGTAGCCTCTTTTTCCTATTTGTAGTGGAGATGAGTGGTACCCGGTGGGGTCTTCAGTTGTTGTAGCCCATCCGCCTCAAGGTTGTGCGTGTTGTGGCTTCACAAATGCTTTGCTGCGTACCTCGGTTGTAACGAGTGGTTATTTCAGTCAAAGTTGCTCTTCTATCAGCTTGAATCAGTCGGCCCATTCTCCTCTGACCTCTAGCATCAACAAGGCATTTTCGCCCACAGGACTGCCGCATACTGGATGTTTTTCCCTTTTTACACCATTCTTTGTAAACCCTAGAAATGGTTGTGTGTGAAAATCCCAGTAACTGAGCAGATTGTGAAATACTCAGACCGGCCCGTCTGGCACCAACAAACATGCCACGCTCAAAATTGCTTAAATCACCTTTCTTTCCCATTCTGACATTCAGTTTGGAGTTCAGGAGATTGTCTTGACCAGGACCACACCCCTAAATGCATTGAAGCAACTGCCATGTGATTGGTTGATTAGATAATTGCATTAATGAGAAATTGAACAGGTGTTCCTAATAATCCTTT
>JAVLUX010000040.1:30946673-31084173 GCA_032164185.1 Moxostoma hubbsi
CCAATGCTGTTTGGTTATCAATGTTCTTCAAAGTGTCTTCTCTTGTGTTTCTGCAGAAGAAAGTAAGTCAAAGGTTTGAAATGACACAAGGGTGAGTAAATGATGAAAGAATTTTCATTTTTGGTGAACTATCCCTTTAAATCTCTTCCTCGTCTTCTGTATCTTTCCTTCTCATTTTCTTCTGTCCTCCCTTTTCTCTCCTCTCTCCATTACTTCTGTGTCATCTCCTCTAGTCCTGTCCTTTACTTTCCAGTCCTGGAAATTTGCAGTGAAGTCAAAGAATTGTGGGGAAGTTCGGGAATTTAATTAACACTTGTGAGTATTCTTAGCAAACTGTGTTGTACAATATATGCACTATCTTCCAGACCACTGAACCAACAGACATTAGATGCCTTTGTCTTCGGGGACTTCCGGTCATTTTGGGGGATGATCCTTCTGCCGCCTTCAAGACCTGCTCAGTAAGTAATTAATTTGTAAATTGTAAATGTTGCAGGAACATAGTTATTTTAATTTTTTAGTTGTTTTTTAATTTTAAGCCATTACTGAAGACTGTCTGCTACTAATTTTCAGAGTCATTTAATCAGCATTCAGTGTTTCCCAGACTTTTATTTTATGGCCTTGAAATTTTTAACTAAAAACATTTTTGAATATCTGTATTATTGATATGACGTGACAAACTGAAATGATTTGACTATAAAATCTGTAAAAATGGGCTCAAATTAACTTTTTTTTTTTTTTTTTTTTTTGCAGTACAAATGAAAGGGGAAAAACTTTTAATGTTTTTTTGCGGTTGAAGGACATTACTGCCATAATTGAATATGTACATTACAAGTATATCTATATAGGTACATTATAGGCAATATCTATCCGTTTCTTTCTCTGTTAGGATGTAACTGACAAGGACTTGTACAGGCAGACTCCAGTGGGAATCCTCTGCATTGATCAAGAAAGTCCTCAGCTAAACCCAACCAGTGTGGGGATCATCTTGGAAGGGAGTTTGGTGATGGGTGAACTGGCCAACCTGCCTCAGGCCTTCTGTGTCCTTTTTGGACTGATTTATGCCCTGCACCTGGACTACCCCAAGTGCATGAAAAACACTTTCTCCTTTATTCAGCAGGTAATGCTCAACCTTGGAAAAGGTGAGCTGACACCCAAAATTCAGTCTTTGAAAAATCAGCTTAAAGTGTAAAACGAGCTTCCCAAAAGTTATACCACTGCTCAAAATATCAGGTGGCTCGTTTGAATGTTTTAGAATAACATGTTTGCTGTTGTGCACTGTTTCATAGAGACAAAGGTTGGAAATCTTTGAAATTTGAAGTTATCAAGGCAAGGCAATATGTTCCATTGACTGTATTGTTGTCTGTTGCATTTTCAAATGAAAAGTTCTAAATTGAAATAAAACGGAAAAAGGATGTACTTCTGTTATTTGCTTTCTTTGTTTTTTTTTCTAAATTTAATTATCTAGTTTAACCAATTAAAAAAAAAAATCTATTTTAACTTAAGAAACTAAGTGGAGTAACTGGACAGAGCAATTGATAATATAAATGATTTCAAGTTAAATCAACTTGGAATTTAGTGCATTGAACTTCAATATACTAAGTGTAATAACTGCAAAGTAATTGATATTACAAATGATTTCAAGTTAAATCAACTTTTGCATTTAGTGTTTTGAACTTCAAATAAAAGTTTGAAGTGCTAGAATTTTTCAGTTAAATTCACTAAAGTTATAAGTACACATTACTTAAATTTAAGGCAACCGGTTTCCTCAAATTTAAGTACATTCAACTTAACCAGGTTTACAGTGTAGTTTGACAGCAATTACAACACCAACACACAGCACATATGAGACCAAATTGAATAAGCTGAAATGAACCTATGTATACACTGCAGAACAAATATTCCTCTGAAGAATGTCTGACATGTATATCTTGGATCGTTAATTTTAATTACTGTCAAAAATGTTTTTGGAAAGTATACCTCATACATTAATTGGAGAAGTCTGTAGATATATTGGATGGTTTCTTTTATTTACTATAAAACAATGTATGTAAACTCCATACATTAATGAAAAGTATGTAGATATATTGGATAATTGCTTGTAATTACTATAAAAGTATGTTCATTCAAAGTAAACCCCATACATTAATGAAAAGTATGTAGATATATTGGATAATTGCTTGTAATTACTATAAAAGTATGTTCATTCAAAGTAAACCCCATACATTAATGGGAAAAGTATGTAGATATATTGGATAGTTGCTTGTAATTACTATAAAAGTATGTTTATTCAAAGTAAACCCCATACATTAATGGGAAAAGTATGTAGATATATTGGATAGTTGCTTTTAATTACTATAAAAGTATGTTCATTCAAAGTAAACCCCATACATTAATGGGAAAAGTATGTAGATATATTGGATAGTTGCTTGTAATTACTATAAAAGTATGTTCATTCAAAGTAAACCCCATACATTAATGGGAGAAGTATGTAGATACAGTGAGGAAAATAAGTATTTGAACACCCTGCTATTTTGCAAGTTCTCCCTCTTGGAAATCATGGAGGGGTCTGAAATTGTCATCGTAGGTGCATGTCCACTGTGAGAGACACAATCTAAAAAAAAAAAATCCAGAAATCACAATATATGATTTTTTAACTATTTATTTGTATGATACAGCTGCAAATAAGTATTTGAACACCTGTCTAACAGCTAGAATTCTGACCCTCAAAGACCTGTTAGTCTGCCTTTAAAATGTCCACCTCCACTCCATTTATTATCCTAAATTAGATGCACCTGTTTGAGGTCGTTAGCTGCATAAAGACACCTGTCCACCCAATATAATCAGTAAGAATCCAACTACTAACATGGCCAAGACCAAAGAGCTGTCCAAAGACACTAGAGACAAAATTGTACACCTCCACAAGGCTGGAAAGGGCTACGGGGAAATTGCCAAGCAGCTTGGTGAAAAAAGGTCCACTGTTGGAGCAATCATTAGAAAATGGAAGAAGCTAAACATGACTGTCAATCTCCCTCGGACTGGGGCTCCATGCAAGATCTCACCTCGTGGGGTCTCAATGATCCTAAGAAAGGTGAGAAATCAGCCCAGAACTACACAGGAGGAGCTGGTCAATGACCTGAAAAGAGCTGGGACGACCGTTTCCAAGGTTACTGTTGGTAATACACTAAGACGTCATGGTTTGAAATTATGCATGGCACGGAAGGTTCCCCTGCTTAAACCAGCACATGTCAAGGCCCGTCTTAAGTTTGCCAATGACCATTTGGATGATCCAGAGGAGTCATGGGAGAAAGTCATGTGGTCAGATGAGTCCAAAATAGAACTTTTTGGTCATAATTCCACTAACCGTGTTTGGAGGAAGAAGAATGATGAGTACCATCCCAAGAACACCATCCCTACTGTGAAGCATGGGGGTGGTAGCATCATGCTTTGGGGGTGTTTTTCTGCACATGGGACAGGGCGACTGCACTGTATTAAGGAGAGGATGACCGGGGCCATATATTGCGAGATTTTGGGGAACAACCTCCTTCCCTCAGTTAGAGCATTGAAGATGGGTCGAGGCTGGGTCTTCCAACATGACAATGACCCGAAGCACACAGCCAGGATAACCAAGGAGTGGCTCTGTAAGAAGCATATCAAGGTTCTGGCGTGGCCTAGCCAGTCTCCAGACCTAAACCCAATAGAGAATCTTTGGAGGGAGCTCAAACTCCGTGTTTCTCAGCGACAGCCCAGAAACCTGACTGATCTAGAGAAGATCTGTGTGGAGGAGTGGGCCAAAACCCCTCCTGCAGTGTGTGCAAACCTGGTGAAAAACTACAGGAAACGTTTGACCTCTGTAATTGCAAACAAAGGCTACTGTACCAAATATTAACATTGATTTTCTCAGGTGTTCAAATACTTATTTGCAGCTGTATCATACAAATAAATAGTTAAAAAATCATACATTGTGATTTCTGGATTTTTTTTTTTAGATTATGTCTCTCACAGTGGACATGCACCTACGATGACAATTTCAGACCCCTCCATGATTTCTAAGTGGGAGAACTTGCAAAATAGCAGGGTGTTCAAATACTTATTTTCCTCACTGTATATTGGATAGTTGCTTGTAATTACTATAAAAGTATGTTTATTCAAAGTAAACCCCATACATTAATGGGAAAAGTATGTAGATATATTGGATAGTTGCTTGTAATTACTATAAAAGTATGTTCATTCAAAGTAAACCCCATACATTAATGGGAAAAGTATGTAGATATATTGGATAGTTGCTTGTAATTACTATAAAAGTATGTTTATTCAAAGTAAACCCCATACATTAATGGGAAAAGTACGTAGATATATTGGATAAATGCTTGTAATTACTGTCGAATATTGTTTATATACAGTAATGACTATAAAAAAATATGGCTTTGCAAGCTATTATAATGTGATCTTATTTTTTCTACAGTTCAAAAACAAAATTTAACAGGAATTTAATATTAATAGATTTGATAATCCCATAAAATAAAAGCCTAAAGCTTTTAAAATACGGTATTTTAAGTAATGTTATGTAATTTTTTCGTGTTTTACATCTAAAAATCTGTACTTTGACGGGGAGTTCTTGTGGATGTAATTGATAATGTTATGAATTTACCAAAGAATACTGTGTAATAACAGATGACTTCATTTAATTGTATAATTTTAAGGTATTTCTGCAATAATTTCCAGTTTATATGCAGATTTATTCATTTGTTTAACATTATACAAACACTTTTTTAATGAGATTTTCTTTTCATTCTACAGCAGTGGAACTGTAAAAATACAGAAAATGTTTACAGTAAATATCTGTATTTAAAAAACAGAATTATTCCGTAGAATAAGTTAAGGTTTTTTACTGTAATTTGACAGTAAGTGTTTGGCAACTTTGCTGCCAGACTTTTTACCGTTTTTTTACGATTTTTTTTTTTACATGTATTTACCTTAAATTTAAGGTTTCACAGTAAAAAAACACATAGTTGTCTTAAATTTAAATATGTGAATTTTTTTGTCTTTTTACATAGAATTTAATATAATTTAACATTCAAGCCAATTAAACAAAAGAATGATCCTGTAAAAAAACTATAATTTCTCATTATATGAATTTACAAATTATTACTTTTATTTTATGGTTAATGTTTTTCCTAAAAGTTTTTTTCTGTATTTTAATGACATTTACACGTAATGTTAAAAAAACAGAAAATATCTGTAAAATAATACAGTATATTTCTGTGAAAAAACTTTTTTTTTTTTACAGTGTAAGATTAACTTCTAGTGCCACATAATTAAAATGCATTTGACTGAATGAAGGTCAAAAGAAACGGTTTTGTCTTTTATTAGCATGAAATAAGATTACCATTATAAATTAATGAATGCTAATATTGACAGAATAAGAATAACATCAATTAAAAATGTCATTACAGCCAAAATGTCACATTAACTTTGTTAAAATTTAGGCAATTATGAGCAGAGATTAGACAACAGAAATATAGTTCTGGGGGTGGGGGGTACAGGAGTAAAGAACAAAGAATCAAACTGATTACAGTAATAATTTTCTATATGGAAACTAAATGTGTACAGCATTTTATTGCATTAAATCTAATTTGTTCCTCTATGTGGTGCATATATGTGAATATAATGTCATATATTATAATGCAATAAAACAACATGACTAGAAGATACCATATATACAGTGCATCCGGAAAGTATTCACAGCGCTTCACTTTTTCCACATTTTGTTATGTTACAGCCTTATTCCATAATGGATTAAATTCATTATTTTCCTCAAAATTCTACAAACAATACCCCATAATGACAACATGAAAGAAGTTTGTTTGAAATCTTTGCAAATGTATTAAAAAAAATTAAAAATCACATGCACATAAGTATTCACATCCTTGCCATAACACTCAAAATTGAGCTCAGGTGCATCCTGTTTCCACTGATCATCCTTGAGATGTTTGATTGGAGTCCACCTGTGGTAAATTCAGTTGATTGGACAGGATTTGGAAAGGCACGCACCTGTCTAAATAAGGTCCCACAGTTAACGCACTGTCAGTTTTTAATCCCGCCCCGAACTGTGGAACCTTCGTGTTTGGCCCCTGAGGGGTACCAACAGAGGGACACAGGGCTTTCACCTGAAGTTATCGAGACCATTTTAGTGCTAGGGCTCCTCCCACTTGGAACAAATCTGGGTGAGATTTTACAGGGCAGAAGAGGACCTCATCGCCTCTATAATTAGCGCAATGTCTCCTCTACTTCTCCCTGGCCCACATGACTCCACATGTCGAAGTGTCCTTGGGCAAGACACTGAACCCCAAGTTGCTCCCAATGGCAGGCTAGCACCTTGCATGGTGTATGAATGTGTGTGTGAATGGGTGAATGAGTCCCAGGAAGGAGTTAAGGTTGAAAAGGCGCTATATAAGTGCAGACCATTTACCATTACCATCTGGCGATATTAGAAAAGAAAAGGGATTGGGAGGAAATGGGCATGATAACATCTAATGTAAAAAAAGCATGTTCAAGGAAACATTTTATGAAAGTCTATATATATATACACTACCGTTCAAAAGTTTGGGGTCACCCAAACAATTTTGTGTTTTCCTGAAAAGTCACACTTATTCACCACCATACGTTGTGAAATGAATAGAAAATAGAGTCAAGACATTGACAAGGTTAGAAATAATGATTTGTATTTGAAATAAGATTTTTTTTACATCAAACTTTGCTTTCGTCAAAGAATCCTCCATTTGCAGCAATTACAGCATTGCAGACCTTTGGCATTCTAGCTGTTAATTTGTTGAGGTAATCTGGAGAAATTGCACCCCACGCTTCCAGAAGCAGCTCCCACAAGTTGGATTGGTTGGATGGGCACTTCTTGTGTACCATACGGTCAAGCTGCTCCCACAACAGCTCAATGGGGTTCAGATCTGGTGACTGCGCTGGCCACTCCATTACCGATAGAATACCAGCTGCCTGCTTCTGCTCTAAATAGTTCTTGCACAATTTGGAGGTGTGTTTAGGGTCATTGTCCTGTTGTAGGATGAAATTGGCTCCAATCAAGCGCTGTCCACTGGGTATGGCATGGCGTTACAAAATGGAGTGATAGCCTTCCTTATTCAGAATCCCTTTTACCCTGTACAAATCTCCCACCTTACCAGCACCAAAGCAACCCCAGACCATTATATTACCTCCACCATGCTTAACAGATGGCGTCAGGCATTCTTCCAGCATCTTTTCATTTGTTCTGCGTCTCACAAACGTTCTTCTTTGTGATCCAAACACCTCAAACTTGGATTCATCTGTCCACAACACTTTTTTCCAGTCTTACTCTGTCCAATGTCTGTGTTCTTTTGCCCATCTTAATCTTTTTCTTTTATTGGCCAGTCTCAGATATGGCTTTTTCTTTGCCACTCTGCCCTGAAGCCCAGAATCCCGCAGCCGCCTCTTCACTGTACATGTTGACACTGGTGTTTTGCGGGTACTATTTAATGAAGATGCCAGTTGGGGACCTGTGAGGCGTCTGTTTCTCAAACTAGAGACTCTAATGTACTTATCTTCTTGCTCAGTTGTGCAACGCGGCCTCCCACTTCTTTTTCTACTCTGGTTAGAGCCTGTTTGTGCTGTCCTCTGAAGGGAGTAGTACACACCGTTGTAGGAAATCTTCAATTTCTTAGCAATGTCTCGCATGGAATAGCCTTCATTTCTAAGGACAAGAATAGACTGTCGAGTTTCAGATGAAAGTTCTCTTTTTCTGGCCATTTTGAGCGTTTAATTGACCCCACAAATGTGATGCTCCAGAAACTCAATCTGCTCAAAGGAAGGTCAGTTTTGTAGCTTCTGTAACGAACTAAACTGTTTTCAGATGTGTGAACATGATTGCACAAGGGTTTTCTAATCATCAATTAGCCTTCTGAGCCAATGAGCAAACACATTGTACCATTAGAACACTGGAGTGATAGTTGCTGGAAATGGGCCTCTATACACCTATGTACATATTGCACCAAAAACCAGACATTTGCAGCTAGAATAGTCATTTACCACATTAGCAATGTATAGAGTGTATTTCTTCAAAGTTAAGACTAGTTTAAAGTTGTCTTCATTGAAAAGTACAGTGCTTTTCCTTCAAAAATTAGGACATTTCAATGTGACCCCAAACTTTTGAACGGTAGTGTATATATATATATATATATATATATATATATATATATATATATACTGTATATATATATATAATATATATATATATATATATATATATATATATATATATATATATATATATATATATACGGATGGATCAAAAGATCCAACCACAGGAATTACAGGAATAGGAGTGTATATTCCAGTAGTAAGTGTAGAAATGTCAAAAAGATTATGTAGAGATAACTGCCATCATAATAGGTTTAACTTGGTTAGAGGAAACAAGACCTGACCGAGTAGATATATGTATTGATTCAGCATCAGTATTAACATCATTAGCTACCCAAAGATCATCCAGAGAAGATTTGATAAATTAAATATTCATGCTCTTGTATCGTATTCAAAGGAAAGGAGGGACAGTTGGATTCTGTTGGGTACCAGCACATAAAGGGATTCATGGAAATGAAGCTGCTGATGAGCTAGCAAAGAAGGCTTTAAAAAAAATGAAGAGGATATTAGAGTACCACTAGTAAGGGGGGGTTAGGATTATTAAGAAAGGGTGGCAAGAAATATGGGATAAGGACAAGAAGGGAAGACATTTATATAAAATAAATAAACGGGTAGAAATTAGTAAAATTATATGTGGCAGAAATCAGAAGGAAGAGGTAGATTAAGGCTTGGTCATACAGGACCATACATTGCTTTAATAGGAATCCTAGGAAATTATTTATGTGAATATTGTAGAGAAAAAGAAACTGTAGAGCATGTCATATTTGATTGTAGAAGGTATATACAGGAGAGAAGGGAATTAATACAATATTTAAACAATAATGGACATAAAGATAGGGAGTTGGAGTATCTGTTAGGAATAGAGGTTAATAGAGATAGGTTAGGATATAGGGTTTCAATACAATATATGTATAGGAAGGTTTGAGTGATAGAATTTATATATATCAAAGAACAGATTTGTGCTGTAACGCATCAGTCTGGATCCAGAGGGACTCGGTGTGGAAGCTGGAGGAGCTGAACACACATCGCCAGCTGACACCTGGTTCATGATGGATCTAGACTTGGGGGGTAAACAAAACCTTTATTTTTTTTAATGGATTAAGAGAAAGGTATGTAATACGATGCATTAAACTGAACTGTAGGTGGCGGCATGTGCTCATGATACCAGTCTGCCATTAAAATAAAAGAAGTTATCCAAGATGGCAGCGTGGTAGCCTGCAGTGGCCACTCCGGATAAAAAAATTGTGCTATTTTTGTTAAAAAAACTAGACTTTTGCGGCACACGGACATCGGAGCAACCGGTGTTCATGTCTACCATCGCCAGACACTGCTCAAATATAGGATTCATGCAACAACCAAGCTGCATGATAACCTACAGGAAGCGCTGCGCATACTCGACTCGACTTGCTGCAGAGACCAGGCTTCCAGTCCTCGGCGTCTCGGTGGCCAGGGGAGAGGACGTCGTAAGCGGTGTGCGAGAAAGCGGAAGCACGGCAAGAGGGCAGGGGTCCATGCTAGGCTAAAAACAAACCCTAGCCGGCCGGCTCTCCCATCTATCCTGCTCTCAAATGTTTGCTCTCTGGACAATAAACTGGACTACATCCGACTCCAGCAAGCCATGCAGCGTGAGTTTAGAGACTGCTGGGTCTTTGTTTTCATGGAGATGTGGCTCAGTGACAGAGTTCTGGATGCCGCCATTCAGCAAGACGGGCTCGCCTCGTTTCGTTCCGACAGAAATGCAGCTATCTGCGGTGACTCGTGGTGGTGGCTTGTGTGTTTACATCAACACGGAATGGTTCAAGAACTCTATGCTAGTCTCTAGCTACTGCTCATCGCTGCCCATCGGAGATTGTGACTGTTAGATGCAGACCTTTTTATTTACCACAGGAATTCACCACTGTTTTCATAACTGGAGTTTACATTCCCCCCAGCGCTAACACTAAGGAAGCGCTCTGTGAACTGTATGGGGCTATGAGCGAACTGCAGAACGTGCACCCCAACGGACTGTTTATTGTCACCGGAGATTTCAACCATGCAGATCTCAAGACAGTGCTCCCTAAATTCCATCAGTATGTGGACTTTGCAACGAGAGGGGCGAACGCGCTTGATTTTGTTTTCAAAACATCCCAGGCGTGCTCCCACCTCGGCTGCTCAGACCACATCTCTGTTATGCTAATTCCAGCATACAGACTGCTGGTCAGATGCACAAAACCGCTTCAGAAGCAGGTGAAAACCTGGCCAGCAGGAGCCATCTCTGCTCTTCAGGACTGTTTTGAGTGTACTGACTGGCACATGTTCAGGGAGGCTGCAACATATGGCGATTCTACCAACTTGGAGGAATACACAGCATTAGTGACCAGCTACATCAGCAAGTGCATTGATGATGTCACTTTCTACAAGACCATCACCACATGCTCCAACCAGAAGCCGTGGATGACTGCGGAGGTGCGAACGCTGCTGAGGACCCGAGACTCCGCCTTCAGAGCAGGCGACAAGGCAGCCCTAAGAACAGCGAGGGCCAAACTGTCCCGGGCCATCAGAGAGGCAAAGCGCGCACACACCCAGAGAATCCACAGTCACTTCCCGGACAGCGGTGTCATGTGCCGCATGTGGCAGGGCATCCAGGCCATCACCAACTACAGTACAACATCAGTTGCCTGTGACAAAGATGCCTCCCTCCAGATGCGCTGAACGACTTCTACACCCGGTTTGAAGTGCAGAACGACGTGGTAGCGAGGAAGACCACCCCTCCTCCCAACGAACAGGTGCTCTGTCTTACCACGGCGGATGTGAGGAAAACTCTACGTAGAGTCAACCCAAGGAAGGCTGCTAGACCAGACAACATTCCTGGCAGAGTGCTCAGAGGATGTGCAGACCAGCTGGCAGATGTTCTTACCGACATCTTCAACATCTCTCTGAGCAGTGCCGTCGTTCCAACGTGCTTCAAGGCCACCACCATCATCCCCATGCCAAAGAAGTCTTTCGCACTCACAAAGTGCTTCGAGAGGCTCATCATGAGGCACATTAAGACCCAGCTGCCCCACTCACTAGACCCACTGCAGTTCGCGTATTGTCCAAACCGTTCAACAGATGACGCCATCGCCACCACCCTCCATCTGGACCTCACCCACCTAGATAAAAAGGACTCATACGTTCGAATGCTTTTCATAGATTTCAGCTCAGCATTCAACACAATCATTCCCCAGAACCTGATTGGAAAGCTGAACCTGCTGGGCCTGGACACCTCCCTCTGCAACTGGATCCTGGACTTCCTGACTGGGAGACCTCAGTCAGTCCGGATCAGGAACAGCATCTCTGGGGCCCCCCAGGGCTGTCCATTGCTGTTCACTCTGCTGACTCTCAACTGTGCAGCAATGAACAGCTCGAATCACATCATCAAGTTCGCCGATGACACGACTGTGGTGTGTCTCATCAGCAAGAACGACGAGTCAGCATACAGAGAGGAGGTGCAGCGGCTAACGGACTGGTGTAGAGCCAACAACCTGTCCCTGAATGTCGACAAAACAAAAGAGATGGTTGTTGACTTTAGGAGAGCACAAGGTGAACCCTCTCATCTGAACATCGACGGCTCCTCTGTGGAGATCGTCAAGAGCACCAAATTCCTTGGTGTTCACCTGGCGGAGAACCTCACCTGGTCCCTCAGCACCAGCTCTATTACCAAGAAAGCCTAGCAGCATCTCTACTTTCTTCGAAGGCTGAGAAAAAGCACATCTCCCACCCTCCATCCTCACTAAATTCTATAGAGGGACTTGAGCATCCTGAGCAGCTGCATCACTGCCTGGTTTGGGACTTACACCGTTTCGGACCGCAAAGCCCTGCAGATGATAGTGAGGACAGCTGAGAAGATCATCGGGGTCTCTCTTCCCTCCATCAAAGACATTTACAAAAAACACTGCATCCGGAAAGCCACCAGCATTGTGGACGACCCCACACGCCCCTCACACAAACTCTTCACTCTCCTGCTGTCTGGCATTTTTTTGCAGCATTGAAGGTACCAATGAGCACAGTGGCCTCCATCATCCATAAATGGAAGAAGTTTGGAACCACCAGAACTCTTCCTAGAGCTGGCCACCTGGCCAAACTGAGTGATTGGGGAGAAGGGCCTTAGTCAGTGAGGTGACCAACAACCTAATGGTCATTCTGACATTCATCCTTGATGAAAACCTGCTCCAAAGTGCTCTGGACCTCAGACTGGGGCAAAGTTTCATCTTCCAACAGGACAACAACCCTAAGCACACAGCCAAGAATACAAAGGAGTGGCTAAGGGACAACTCTGTGAATGTCCTGGAGTGCCCCAGCCAGAGCCCAGACTTGAACATCTCAGGAGAGATCTGAATATGTCTGTGCACTGACGCTCCCCATCCAACCTGAAGAGCTTGAGAGGTCCTGCAAAGAATAATATGAGATACTGCCCAAAAATAGGTGTGCCAAGCTAGTAGCATTATACACAAAAAGACTTGTGGCTGTAACTGGTGCGAAAGGTGCTTCAACAAAGTATTGCGCAAAGGCTGTGAATGCTTATGTACATGTGATTTTTAAAAAAATATATTATTAGGTTTCAAACAAACTTCTTTCACGTTGTCATTATGGGGTATTGTTTGTAGAATTTTGAGGAAAATAATTAATTTAATCCATTTTGGAATAAGGCTGTAACATAAAAAAAATTTAAGAAAGTGAATACACTGTGAATACTTTCCGGATGCACTGTACTAACATTTGAGTTCTAAGAAGTCTTGCAAACATAAATCTGTAAAGTGTTTATTTATTTATATATTTATTTATTCAGATGCACCTTCTGCATTTTACAGATTTATCTAAACCTCGAAGTTGTGTGCTAAATGCAAAAAGCTAATAGTGACAACCAGAATAACTGTGATGTGCTGCACATTTATATGTTTGCAAAGTGCAAAGCAGAAGGGTGATCACTGGCACGCCAACAAAAGTGAGGGAGGAGTAGACTATATTATTTATATAAATTCTGCACCTGCATTCTAATCTACATCTAGATGTAGTCCTTCCTCGTGATCACGCAGCGTGTCACCAGCTGAATGGGAGGCTAAACAAAAAGATAAAATGTGACGAGACTGCAGTATACCTAACAGACTCGTGGAGTGCGTGCAAGCCATTCACGCATTATGAGTATGGCAGCCAAAAGGCTCACAATACGCTATAGACTAATAGCGTTTTCATCCATTTAAACGACCTTGGTGCTGTAAAATACACCGTAGTGATTGCAAACAGTGTAAAAAACATGCAAAACAGTTAAAAACACCGTATTTCACGCAATTTTCCTGTGTGTGAAAAGCACCGCCTTAAACACCGTTTGGATTGCCACATGATGCCATTTAAAACACTGTTTTGGTTGCACAAATATGCATGTTATTTGCAGTGTTCCCTTTACAAAAAGCTTTACAATGATGCTGAGCTGAAGAGCGCTTTGGGAACACGTCTCAGTTGTGACCAGCTGTGAATATGTATGCAACATGTCAATGAACATTGACCGGAATTTATAGCCTCTGCCGATGTAATCATTGGACTCACCTGGCACAGTGGCTATAAATAGATGCTTCACCAGTGCATCATCAGATTTTTTGTCTTCAGAGCCATTCTGAGCTGTTATCATGAGCCTGTCGAACTTTCTTTCCTCTGTTAGGAGTTAGATTTTGTTCGGCAGTGCGCAGTGAACCTTTTCTCTTTTCTATTTCCTCTGAAAACAAAAAAAAAAGGAAAAAAAGGAAAAGAATGATTGATAAACAAAACAAGTGGTGTGTGTTCCCATGTTTACGCTCTATGGCTGAAACGGACACACACCAGTTTTTGTTTTGTGTGTTTGGGGAAGAGCATGCTGCTCTTGCGTTGGGCCGGGGCAGGTGCGAGCTTTGCGATCTGTTTACAGTTGAAATGCTTCGTGCTCGTCTCGCTTCCTTCCAAGAGCCAGCGCCCGCTCTTTCATCATGGGGCTCTCGCATATATCTGGCTGAGGAGCGAGAGACCTGGTCTGTCCCTATGTCTGTCTGATCCTTCTACAACTGGACTGGACTGGCCACACGAACAAGAGACCCCCCCCCCCCCCCCCCCCAAACGCTCCAAACTATAAGACAGATTTCTGTCTGGTGGCTAAAAAGAAAAAGGAAGGGAACGGTATATTAGTCCCTTCCTTTCTTTGATGACCTCCATAACGAGTCGTGCTCCTCCTCCCTCGTCGCCCTCGGCAGCCCATAAAGCAAGACCTCAGGACCCTAATTTCTAAAAGAAGAAAATCCTTGTGCCTAGTCTTGTGGGGTAGCTCCCTTCAGGACGGGGCGCATGCTCTACTTCGCCCCATCTGGTACCCCCGCGAAGCCTCTCCATTCCCGCTGCCTTCGGTGTTTCGGGTGGTAGAGGCTCTGCATTTTTCCATAACGTGAAACACTCGACACCCCCTCAACAGGAAGTGTTAATAGATTAAAACCCATCTCAGAGAACCTGGCAGCGTAGAAATTTCTGCCAGATATATATATTTTTTTTGTTGGTCCTAAGAACAGTAGGAAAGGGCTACAGAATTTAATTCACTCGCCTCCTTCCGTGTTTCAATGGCGTGGTTCCAACTACCATAAACCGGATCAGTCATGTCTACTGTGAGAAATTAAAAAAAAAATTTTTTAAATCTCCTGGTTAAAGGGGCCATAGAACGTGTTCCCCTTACAGAGAGAAAGTCAAGTTATTACACTGAGTACTTCCTGGTTCTCATGGAGGGTGAAGGGTTGCGTCTGACCTTAGAGCTCAAAGCTCGAACTGCCCTGTCTGGGTGTTCAAGTCCTAGATCTGCCTATCAAGACGATCGTGTCACAAGCTCAACATCACATTTGGCTGGTCACCATCGATCTTATGACGCACTTCTTTACTTCTTCGTTTAGAAGTTTTGCCACAACATGGGAAGTTCCTGAGGTTTGCTTTCGGGGGCGAAGCTTTCTAGTATCAGGTTCTTCCATTTCGCCTAGCCCTCTTAACCCGAATGCAGGATGCAGCGCCGGCTCCTTTGTGACTCCGAGGCATCTGCATTTTGAATTATATAGACGACTGGCTGATCTAGTTTCTCTGTGGTTGAGGCTCAACGCCAAGAAAAGCATCCTCTCTCCCACTCAGAAGGCTGTCTATCGGGTATGGACTTCGATCACAATGCGGGCACAACTGTCTCCCGCTAGAATCGAGTCCATTCTGAATACCCTGAGCAAAATCAGGCTAGGTCAAGTTTGTACTAAGTCTCAGGTGACTGCGTTCTCGGTAATCCCTCTGGACCATCTGCACACTTTCATAACACACATCGTTTCAAAGCAGCTTTACAGAAGATCAGCATTAACAGACAATAAAACTGTAATGTCTATAAAGTCAATGAATCATCATTGTGTAATTAGATAAAATTTGATTCTTTATCGTGTTTAAAAATAATTAAATAATAATTGTATTAATAACCCCAGTGAGCAAGCTGAAGGCAACTGTGGCAAGGAACACAAAACTCCATAAGATGTTGATTAATGGAGAAAAATAACCTTGGGCGAAACCAGACTCACTGTGGGGGCCAGTTCCCCTCTGACTAACATCATGAATATAATGTAAATATTACTTATGTATAGTTAAAATCATGGTTTAAAATTATTAAACTTATTAAGTGTTAAGGGTCAGTGTTTGAACTGCAAGATTAATGACCAATGTCTTTGAAGTCCATCCTTGATTTCATCCTTGCAGAAGTTCACATAGATGCAATTGTCCTTGTTAATTGGCTGATGAAGGCTTTTGTTGGCAGTAGTTAGTCTATGCATTCCATTTCAAGATCGTAGTCCATCAATAGACCGAGGTGAAGCAGGTTGGAGTCGGCATCAGTTCATCCTCTGAAGTCCATTGTAATGGAGTGAAGTGATGTTTGGCTGGCACCAGCTGCATTTAGTCATCATCATTCAGCGACATGTAGCAGTGGAGTCCAACACGAAGCAGGAATGCTGGATCCAGCCGGTTCTGGTGACCTCAGGATAGGAGTCATGGAAAAAATAAAATAATATTAGCTTAGATGCCATTAAATTTATTGCAGATTTAGAGATCATGATCAAAGTTTCTAGTTTCTGGTTCCGGCAGACCCAACTAAAGCAGCCTAATTGTGGGTTGGAGGATAAATTAGGTGTATGCCTGGCTAAATAGATGAGTCTTTAGTCTAGACTTAAACTGAGTGAGTATGTCTGCATCTCGAACAGTGTTAGGTAGACTATTCCATAGTTTAGGAGCCAAATATGAAAAGGATCTTTCTCCTTTTGTGGATTTTGATATTCAAGGAACATCAACAGGTCAGAATTTTGTGATCTTAATGAACGTGTTGGAATATAGCGTAGTAGATCACTTAAGTACTGCGGAGCAAGACCATTCAAAGCTTTGTACGTAGTTAACAGAATTTTAAAGTTAATACGGAATTTAACAGGTAGCCAATGTAACGATGATAAAATGGGGCTAATATGATCATATTTCTTGTTCTTGTTAGCACTCTGACTGCTGCATTTTGAACTAATTGAAGTTTATTTATTGATCTTGCTGGACATCCTCCCAGTAATGCATTACAATAATCTAGTCTTGAGGTCATGAACGCATTAATTAGTTTTTTGGCATCAGCAACAGAGAGCATATGCCTTAATTTAGCAATATTTCTTTGGTGGAAGAATGCTTTTCTACAAACATTGGTGATTTGATTTTCAAAGTACAGATTGGTATCAAATATTACACCTAAGTTCTTCGCTGTTGAAGTTGATGTAGAGTCAATCTAGACTCCATCTAGAGTCAAATTATATTGTAGTGGATTATTTTTAGAGTTTATTGGTTCAATAATTAGTACCTCTGTTTTGTCAGAATTGAGTAGAAGGAAATTTTTGGCCATCCAATCTTTTATTTCATTGATGCACTCTGCTAATTTCGAGAATTGTGAAATCTCATCAGGTTTTGTAGAAATATAAAGTTGTTTACCGTCAGCATAACAGTGGAAACTTATTCCACGATTCCTGATAATATCTCCCAGGGGAAGCATATATAAAGGAGAAAAGCAGTGGCCCTAAAACTGATCCCTGTGGCACTCCATATTTTACTTTTGTTTGGTTTGACAATTCCTCATTTACATAGACAAAGTAGTAGCAGTCTGATAAATATGACCTAAACCATGCTAATGCAACACCACAAATGCCGACATAATTTTCCATACTATTCAAGAGAATGTTGTGATCTATCATGTCGAATGCAGCACTAAGATCTAAAAGCACTAGAAGAGAAATGCAGCCGTAATCAGATGATAAGAGCTAGTCATTTGTAACTCTGATAAATGCAGTCTCTGCACTGTGATGAGGCCTAAATCCTGATTGAAATTCTTCGTATATACTATTTCTCTGTAGAAATGAACGTATTTGGGAGGATACTACCTTTTCTAGAGATTTGAAATCGGTCTATATTCGGTCTAAATCGGCAAGTTCTCCAGGATCATGTTGTGGCTTCTTAATAAGCGGTTTGATAATTGCCATTTTAAAGTTTCTTGGGACATGTCCTAAGCATAGTTAATGATATTAAGAAGAGGTTCTGAGATTACAGGAGATACCTTTTTTAAGAGCTTAGTTGGTATAGGATCTAACAAACAAGTTGTGGCTTTTGATGTTTCGATAAGTTTTGTTAGCTCTTCATGACTTATGACAGAGAAAGATTGAAGTTGTACGTGAGGAAAATTATTAGGCACTGTTTTCTGAGGTGCGATGACAGATGATTGCATAATTCCAATTTTATTTCTGATTATTTAAATTTTTTCTGTAAAGAAATTCATGAAGTCATTACTCTTGAGCTGTGATGTAATATCTGGTTCTGTTGAGGCTTTATTCCTAACCAATTTAGCCACAGTACTGAATAGACATCTAGGATTGTTGTGGTTATTTTCTATGAGTTTACTAAAATATGCTGACCTGGCAGCTTTTAGTGCCTGTCTGTAGCTACAGACACTATCCTTCCATGCACTACGAAATACCTCTAATTTTGTATTTTTCCACATGCGCTCCATTTTCCGAGCTGCTCTCTTGAGAGCATGAGTGTGATCATTGTACCATGGTGCAGGGCTTATTTCTTTAATTTTCTTTAATCGAAGTGGGGCGACAATATCAAGAGTGCTAGAGAAGACTGCATTTATATTTTTTGTTATTTCATCAAGTTCTTCTTGGCTTTGGGGTTTATTGAGTGTATGAGATAGATCTGGAAGATTATTAGTGAAGCTATCTTTAGTGGTCAAAAGAATAGTTCTACCTGAACGATAGCATGGTGTAGATTGAGTAACATTAGTTGATTGCAGCATACAAGAGACGAGGTAATGATCCGAGATGTCATCGCTCTGCTGCAGAATTTCTATATTATCAACATCAACTCCATATGAAAGAATTAAATCTAGTGTATGATTATGACGATGAGTTGGTCCTGTTACATTTTGTCTGACTCCAAGAGAGTTGAGAATATCAATAAATGCTAATCCCAATGTATAATTTTCATTATCTATGTGAATGTTGAAGTCACCAACAATTAAAGCTCTATCTACAGTAACTACAAGATTTGATAAATTAACAAATTCACTAAGGAAATCAGAATAAGGCCCTGGTGATTTATACACTGTAGCAAGGGTAAAAGACGACAGAGATTTATTATTTATATTTGACGGTGTCACATTAAGCATTATTAGTTCAAAAGACTTACATTTATATCCTGTCCTCTGAGTAACACTGAAAACTTCACTGTAAATTGTAGCAACACCTCCTCTTCAAACCTTCAGACGAGGCTCATGTTTATAACAATAACCTGGGGGAGTAGATTAATTTAAACTTATATATTCATCCGGTTTAAGCCATGATTCAGTCAAACAGAGAGCATCCAATCTATGATCTGTGATCATTTAATTAACAATTATTGCTTTGGTAGAAAGTGATCTAATGTTTAGTAGCCCTATTGTTATATGATGTGTATTAATTTGTTTGTTTTGTTCAAGTTTGACCTTAATCAGATTTTTCTAAATGATTTAGTGAAGGAATTGTGTTTGGTAGTTCGGGGAACAGACTCAGTCTCTGAGATATCTGGGTGATACAGTCTCTGTGTTGTAGTTTATGTAACCTGTATGACGTCTCAAGGCAGCTAGCAGACATTCAGATTAACCAGTTTGTCTGCTTCCTGACCTGGGCCCCAGTAGCCAAATTACTAGAGAGGAGAGCGGCACCTTCCCTGGAGGGATGGAGTCCGTCTCTCTTCCAGTTGTCCAAGTTACCTGGAGTAACTTTGATATAGCCTATTCACTTCTAATAACATGAAAAATATTGTTAGTCTGCTTTCCAAATGAAATGCTTGCTCCTCTTTATCAGGGGGCGATTCTAAGATTTCAATCTTAGGAAGTTCAGCTCCCAATGAGGGTATATGATGAAAATATTTAAGATCCACTGCAGTATTCCACTAAAATGCATAGATGGGTAATCACTTGTGAGCAGAGGCGACTTTCTGATTTCACCTTAGATGGGATAAGACTTCATAGACATGCAGCTGAAGAGTAGAACAATTGTGGCTCAGAGGTTTAGTCCAATTCCTTCAGTATGATAATGTGAGAGAGCACAGGTTTGAATCTTGCTTGACTTATTATTATTATTATTATGAATAAATTACAGTGTTTGTCAGTTGATCTATATCGGGAAGTAGTTGATGCAGTTTATTTTGTGATTTTACTATAATGGAGAGCGTTAGAATGATAAAGAAATTAAGCAAACCGTTCTGTTCCGAAAAATGACTCAGAGTGAAGGATAATAATCTAGGCTAACGAATTTGTTATGTGTTGTTAATTTGTTTTTTTTATTACTGTAAGTAATATTATATATATATATATATATATATATATATATATATATATATATATATATATATATATAATACAGGGCCTAATTTACTGTAGTCTCTGTTTTCAGCAAACACACATAAATCACAGATTTTTAAGGGATCTTTGTGAAGTCCATCGCAGATTTTTAGGGTTGCTAAAATGAAAAACAGGGCGCCAATAAAATAAGGATCTAGCTACGCCAATGAGCGCTATGATTACTTAACTTTTATTGCAGTTATACCCTATTGAAATTAGATATACATGCCAATAGAGGGCGCCAACATACTTGTTATTGTCATTTAATGTTTTCACTGTATAACATTTATTATTACAGATAAGCTACTTAATGTTTTCAAACTTTCATTGTAATTCATATTAAAAAATGTATTGAATATAACAATTGTCGATAATTGTCAACCTTTTTTCTTATTTAGACCAATTTGGTCTAAATAAGAAAAAAGGTTGACAATTATCGACAATTGTAATGAGTGAAATGGGCACTCATTTTTCTCAACTCACAAACTTTTCATAATTTAACATGAGTATAGGCCATAGGAGGAAATAGAAATTGCAAAACCTTGTGTTTCGATTAGAAATTAGAAAAAAAAAAATACATTTATTAATTAATCAATACAATATCTAAACATGCATTTATTTAAAGTAGCCAATAGCCTACATTTGGAAAATACCACTATTCCACAATTATGAAAGTATTTGGTCTCCACAAATCTTTATTTCACTGTTAATATTATAGAACCTTTGTATTTTATTCATAACTCAAAACAATTTCAATCACAAAATAATCTGAAATGATTTTCTTTCTTTTGTTTATGCTCACTGCATTACACACGTGACACAAAACAGGAGAATGAGTCACTTTATCTATTCAAACTGACTGAAAACATAATTTTTATATTGCAGGCACTGTCAACTCACCACAGGTGAGTTCATTTCCAAAGTAAATGAGAATCACTTGCTTAAAATCAAACTATTTTTAATTACTTCTATAAGGTGCCAATTTAGAAAATTTAGATGTTATTGATTTGTTCAACTATACACCGAAGACACACATACCAAAATATTTTTTATTAAAAAAAAAATTCTGGAAGAAATTGTATATTATTTGAAAAAAGTGCAAGTGTGTTTCAAAACCTTTGGCCACGATTATATAATATATGTCACATCGACAATTAGCCTATATGCATCTTGTAAGAACCTGAAATTTTATTGATTTTAATATCTCGGCGGATCCTGCTCTTTTTGCTTTGGAAAACTACTCAGAATATATATATATATATATATATATATATATATATATATATATATATATATATATATATATATATATATATATGTAGCACTTGACTCGACAGGGGAAGAAGGGCACGATGACAGGAGGGAGAACTCAAAGGTATGGGTTTTAATTTCTTCAAAGTAAAGGTACAGAACTGAACATAAACTACTTATAATAAACACAGGGTTTCTCATAAACATAAACTTGTAGGCTTCAGCTGCCAACACTAGACTGGCCTCCTCACTGGCGTTGTTGTGGCTCTTATATGCCGCTCTCCCTATGCTCACTGAAATCAGAGACAGGTGTTAGACATATTTTCGCTCAGGTGTAAGCGCCCTTACCGCTCCCCCTCTCCTGGTCAGGCGCTTGACCACGCCCCCACTGCCACATACCCCCACCGCCCGACTCAGGCCGGGGCGTCATCCGGCCTGCCTACCACTCCCTCCCCATTTCTGGAAAGGAAGTCGGCGACAGCCATCTGCACCCCCGGTCTGTGGACCAACTCGAACTTAAATGGCTGGAGAGCCAGATACCAACGGGTGATCCGGGCGTTAGTATCTTTCATGCGGTGGAGCCACTGCAGTGGAGCATGATCCGAGCAGAGGGAGTGTGAGGACCGCCCACTTGATAGCTAGACACTCCTTCTCCACGGTGCTATACTTCGTCTCCCTCAATGAGAGCTTCCTGCTGATGTATAGCACCGGGCGCTCCTCCCCCTCCACCACCTGCGAGAGTACGGCCCCCAGCCCTCTGTCTGAAGCGTCCGTCTGTAATAAGAAAGGGAGAGAGAAGTTAGGGGAATACAAGAGCGACCCCCCCACAGAGTGCGGCTTTAATTTGTGTGAACGCCTGCTGGCACTGTTCCGACCATTGGACCGGATCTGGAGCCCCCTTTTTAGTGAGGTCAGTCAGCGGGCTGGTGACGTCCGAATAATTAGGTACGAACCTTCTGTAGTAGCCAGCCAGCCCCAGGAACTGCCTCACCCCCTTTTTGGTCTTGGGCCTAGGGCAAGTCGCAATCGCCGCGGTTTTATCAATTTGGGGACGCACCTGGCCATGGCCCAAGTGGAACCCCAGATACCGCAGCTCCACACGCCCAACCGCGCACTTCTTAGTGTTTGCAGTGAGCCCCGCCCGCCGCAGCGACTTCAGGACCACCCTCAGATGTTGTATATGCCGCTGCCAGTCATTACTATAAATAATAATATCGTCTATGTAGGCAGCGGCGTAAGCAGAGTGCGGCCGGAGGACACGGTCCATTAAATGCTGGAACGTGGCTGGGGCCCCGAACAAACCGAACGGAAGTGTCAAGAATTGGTGTAATCCAAACGGCGTGGTGAAGGCTGTCTTTTCTCGGGATATTGGTGTCAAGGGGATCTGCCAATAACCCTTTGTTAAATCCAATGTCGAATAAAAGCGAGCAGTACCTAACCGATCGAGCAGTTCATCAACGCGGGGCATTGGGTACGCGTCAAATTTAGACACCGCGTTGACTTTTCTATAATCCACACAGAACCGCATCGACCCGTCACTCTTGGGAACAAGAACGACCGGGCTGGACCAGTCGCTGTGGGATTCTTCTATTACTCCCATATCAAGCATGGCATCCAATTCGTCCCGGACAATTTTCTTCCTATGCTCGGGGAGGCGGTAAGGGCGGCAACGAACGACCGCCCCCGGCTCGGTCTCGATATGGTGCTGGATGAGGTTCGTGCGACCCAGCAGGGGAGAAAACACGTCCGCAAACTCCTTCTGCAACCTGGCAACCTCTGCTCGTTGGCACGGGGAGAGGTGGTCTCCACAAATGACCGGGGTATTGAGATCTGGGTTTGGATTTACCTCCGGTCCGAGCTCCGCCCTCTCCGGGACCACCGTAGCCAACGATACAGGGACCGCCTCCCTCCACAATTTAAGGAGGTTGAGGTGGTAGATTTGACGCGCACTCCCTCTATCGGTTCGCTTAACTTCATAATCGAGATCCCCCACTCGTCGTGTGACCTCGAAGGGTCCTTGCCACTTGGCGAGTAATTTGGAGCTCGATGTGGGAAGCAATACAAGAACTTTATCTCCCGGTGCAAATTCCCTCAGCCGCGTTCCCCTGTCGTACAGCCGGCATTGACGTTCTTGGGCCCGGAGCAAATTCTCCTGTGTTAGTTTCCCCAAAGTGTGGAGCTTTGCTCTGAGGTCAAGAACGTATTGAATTTCATTTTTGCTCTTTGTAGGTCCTTCCTCCCAGCCTTCTCGTAAAACATCTAAGATGCTGCGCGGGCATCGCCCGTACAACAGCTCAAACGGAGAGAAGCCTGTTGAGGCTTGCGGGACCTCTCGCACTGCAAACAACAGGGGATCGATCCATCTGTCCCAGTTTTTAGCATCCTCGTGCACGAACTTACGAATCATGTTTTTGAGGGTTTTGTTAAAACGTTCCACTAGGCCATCTGTCTGCGGATGATACACGCTAGTGCGAATCGATTTAATGCCCAATAGATCGTAAAGTTCGCAAAGTGTGCGTGACATAAACGTTGTGCCTTGATCGGTGAGGATTTCTTTTGGAATCCCCACCCGGGAGATTATTTTGAAGAGTGCCCCAGCAACACTACATGCTGAAATGTTGCTTAGAGGCACTGCTTCCGGATATCGCGTTGCGTAATCCACTAGGACTAACACAAAGCGATGTCCGCGTCCTGTCCGTTCTAATGGCCCGACGAGGTCCATTCCAATTCTCTCGAAGGGGACCTCGATCAACGGAAGAGGGCGCAATGGCGCTTTTGGGGTGGCCGGTGGGTTTACCAACTGGCATTCGCGGCACGCCGTACACCACCTGCGGACGTCGCCGCTAATGCCCGGCCAGTAAAAACGGGCTATTAGTCGGAGAAGTGTTTTTCTTTCGCCTAGATGACCCGCCATGGGATTATAATGAGCCGCTTGGAATAACATTTCCCGGCGGCTCCGTGGAATCAAAAGCTGTGTCCTATTTTCTTTAGTTTGAGTGTCCTGCGTCACTCTATACAGTCGGTCATTTATAACTGAAAAATAGGGGTATGCGAGTGCGATGTCTGGCTGAAGACGCTGACCATCGATCACTTTTACCTGACCAAAGGCATGTTTGAGGGTTTCGTCCCGCGACTGCTCCAAAGGGAAATCCTCGTCAGGGAATTCCCTGCGAAGAGGAGGGGCGAAAGCCTCGCCCCTCTCCTCGTCATCCCGATTTGGAGCAGCCGAGGACGGCCCCGGCTCCGCCTCCCCTGTCAGAGCATCGTACATCGCACAACTCCCCACTTTAGTGCAGGACCCATCCGTACAAACTCCCCCTAACACATCTTTAAATGCTGGCCAATCGGTTCCCAAAATCAGAGGATGGGTGAGGCGGGGACTAACCGCCGCCTCCACTCTATGCTTTTTTCCCCGGAATTTCACTAACAAGGTCATCATCGGGTACTTGTGAATATCCCCATGCACACACCTCACCCTCACCCGTCTAGCTGTGCCCAGAGCCCCGGGTTGAACCAAGCGTTGGTGTGCACACCCCTGGATTCTTACCGGAATCCGGTACGCTCCAGCCCGATCGGGGGCAGCATGCGGTGGATCGGAGACCCGAACCACCGTCCCCACTTCCGTCATCGGACACTGATCGCGGAAGTGGCCCGGGTCCCCGCACCTCCAACAGGCTGGCCCAGGCACCACACCCGTACCTGCGTCGGCGGACGCCCCCACCTGAGGGGGAGAGCGGCTGAATGTGGCGGGGGGGGTGTGCGATGCCACCGTGGGTCTCTGCCAGGCTCCTCGCCTGCGGGGGGCAGGAACGGACCCTGGATGGAAGACAGAGCGAGAGGGGGGAGGGGGATGGGGAAGAGCAGAGAAAAACACAGGGGGAGGGGAGAGAGAGAGAGAGGGCTCGTCCGCCCTCGGGATCGCCGCCATGTGGTCCTCCGCAAGCTGCACGGCTGCCTCCAGCGACGTCGGGCGGTGGCACTGGACCCACTCCGCCGTTCTCCGGGGTAACCGCTGGGTGAATTGCTCCAGCACCACCTGATCGATGAGGCCCTCGACGCCGCCTTCCCCCACTAGCAGCCACTTCCGGCAGGCATCACGGAGCCGCTGAGCAAACGCGAACGGGCGGTCGGCTTTGTCCAGCTTCATGGCCCGGAAGAGCTGACGATTCTCCTCGGGGCTCCGACCAACCCGTTGCATAATGGCTCTCCTCAGATCGGGGTAGGCCAGGAGGTTCGCTGCCGGCAGTTGTTGAGCCGCGAGTTGGGCTTCCCCGGACAAAAGTGGTATGAGGCGGGCTGCCCATTGATCACGCGGCCAGGCCCAGATCTCCGCGGTCTGTTCGAACAGATCCAGAAAGGCCTCTGGGTCGTCCGTCGCCCCCATCTTCTGTAACATGGGAGGGGGCAACGGAGAATGATTGTCCGGGGTCGCGGCTGGGGCGGGAGCGACCTCCCGGCTGAGGAGGCTCCGGATGGCAAGTCGGTCCTCTGCTTGAGCCCGCATGATCTCAAAGAACCGACGATCCTGGTCTTCTCGGAGCTCAAGCAGGGAGTGCTGGTGGCTTTGATGGAGTGTAGCGAGGGACTGGAGGACTTCGGTCAGCTGGGAGGACTCTACGGGGCGACCTTCCATGACTATTATTCCCGGGTTTCGGCACCAGTGTAGCACTCGACTCGACAGGGGAAGAAGGGCACGATGACAGGAGGGAGAACTCAAAGGTATGGGTTTTAATTTCTTCAAAGTAAAGGTACAGAACTGAACATAAACTACTTATAATAAACACAGGGTTTCTCATAAACATAAACTTGTAGGCTTCAGCTGCCAACACTAGACTGGCCTCCTCACTGGCGTTGTTGTGGCTCTTATATGCCGCTCTCCCCATGCTCACTGAAATCAGAGACAGGTGTTAGACATATTTTCGCTCAGGTGCAAGCGCCCTTACCACTCCCCCTCTCCGGACGGGCGCTTGACCACGCCCCCGCTGCCACAATATATATTCATTTCCAGATAAAAGGAAATGTGATAATGTGTGGAGATTTTAATGCCAGAACTGGAAATGAACCAGAGGAAGACAAATATATTACAAACACAAGCCACCCTCGCCCTCATACTACCTCCGAAATAATTACGAAATATCCACAAACAAAAGTGGGAAAAGCCTACTAGAGCTCTGTCTATTGCTGGGCCTGTATATAGTACCTTCAATTCCTGTCTGGGTAACAGTACTGTAGATTATTTCATTACAGACATTGACCCAGTGCATCTCAGAGCATTCACAGTCAGTCCTCAAACACCTCTGTCAGACCACTGTAAAATTGCACTGTATCTAAAACCAACTCAAACCAATGAATCATGCAGACTAATTTACTAAAGCTGCAACAATCATACAAGTGGACAATAAACAGCAAAGAAAATTATCAAAGTGCAACAGAAAGTCAAACTATAAAATTATATTGGACAAATTTATAATTAACACATATCCACAAAATAAAGTAGGCAAAAATCTGGCAATAAGTGACATTACCAATATATTCCACCAATCAGCATCCATGTGCAATTTGAAAAAAATCATCAAAAAGGATACCAAAAAACACCAACGAAAAGGGGTTTGACAGTGAGTGTAAAAGTATTAGAACAACAGTACAAAATCTTTCCAATCAAAAATAGAGATCCTGACAATCAAGAACTCCGCCATCAATATCATGAAGCTCTTAAAGTGTACAAACAAACAAACTCTAAGAGCAAAAAAGGAAGAGCATACAGAACAACTCTTTCAAGCAATGGAGGAGTCAATAAATACCAGTAACTTCTGGAACAATTGGAACACTCTTTATAGACCCCAACAGGAAGAATTGGCCACAAATCCTGAAACAAATCCTGCTCTAAATGAAATAAAAACCAAGGGGGTTTTTATTCTTTCAGGGGGAAAAGACCCTGTGGAGACCACACCTGCCCAGACTGGGGGAGGTAAAGAGTGGTGAAATACATCACATGGGCTTTTAGGTCACATGTGGAAAGTGGCGCAGTGGTAGATCCTGCCTATTGGGAGGGAGGAGCTGCTACAGACATGGCGAACAGGGGCCAGTGGGAACTGCCCAAGGGAGAAGCGGGTCCACTCGTAAGGGGACTGTACCGCGGAAAATACACACGGGGGGAAGTCCACGTAGGAGCCCGACCTTTGGAGCACAGGGATTGAGTACCCTCATTGGATTTGGTGGGCGAATTCCTCCACTGAAGGGCTAGCGAGCAGTCATCCAGGGAGCCGAGTTAGTGAGATCTCCTGGGATAAGAGCGCACGATTTTACCTCAGCAGAGGGAAAGGGCACTAGGTGCAAGCGATCCACCCAGTCAGTTTGTCAGCGTGTTACCGAGTTCTACCGGTTCGGACCTGAGTAAACACGGGACGAAATCGACTCAACCCTGAGATTGTAAAATCTCGCAAAGGTATTGGGTGTTGCCCAACCCCCTGCTCTACATATGTCTGCTTGGGAGGTGCCCCTGGCCAGTGCCCGTGAGGATGCAACACTTCTTGTTGAGTGTGGTTGGACCCGCGGGGGGGGGCACTGTAATGGCGTCTACTTCCTGAACCACGAGAGTGGCCATGGCCTGCCCGAGTGACTGCACTGTAACCTTCGTGGCCCTGAGGGCGAGGTCGGATGCTGAGCGCAGTTCCTGCAGCATGTCGGGATCAGGACTACTCAAGTGCAGATATTTAAGTGACTTGGCCTGGTGGACTTGTAAGAGGGCCATGGCATGCAAGGCAGAAGCGGCCTGTCCGGTGGCACTGTAGGCTTTGGAGGTCAGTGAAGACGTCATCCTACAGGCCTTGGAGGGAAGCACAGGACGTCCCTGCCAGGAGGCGGCGTTCTCAGGGCACAGGTGGATCGCAACTGCTCTATCCACCTAGGGGACCGCTGTGTATCCGTGGGCCGCTCCGCTGTCGAGGGTAGTGAGAGCTTCGAGAGGCGCGCAGGCCCGAGGAACCAATCATCCAGCCGCGAAGGCTGTGGGGAGGACTGAGGGTTCCAGTCCAGCCCCACGCTGACGGCGGCCCGGGCAAGCATGTCGGACATCTGGGCATCAGCCTTAGACTGGGTGTGTTGGCTGAAGGCGGCAGCCCAGTCGAGTCATCTGCGTCAGACGCCGGACCGTTCTACGATGTAGTGGCAAGCTCAGGGGGCTCAAGAGGATAGGCAGGCTGGCTGTGAGGCGAGCCGCCATTGCCTCGAGCCCAGACGGAAGTCAACGAGCGTGCTGGGGGGCGGGTGGTTCGCGGGGGCATACCCGGCGAAACCAAGACCGCTGCCATCCCCAGATCGCCTCCATCGCTAGCCGCGTCGTCCTCAATCCTGTGGGAATAAGCAGCGACACGGGGGAGTGGCTGGAGTGGCGTTCCTTCTGTTGAAGGAAAGACCAAAACAAAACCAAAATCAAAATCAAATCAAATCACTTTATTGTCACAAAACCAAAATCTTTGCTTGCTTTGTTGACTTTGTGAAGGCTTTTGATTCAATCTGGCACGAAGGACTCTTCCTAAAACTACTGGAAAATGGGATTGGAGGGAAAACATTTGATTTAATTAGCACTATGTATAAAAACAATACATGTGCTGTAAAAATAGGGAGAAAACAAACTTCTCTCAACAACGAGGTGTCAGACAAGGTTGCCCATTGAACCCCACTCTATTTATCATTTATATAAATGAATTAGCCAAAGCATTCAATAATTTGACTGCCCAACCCTGACTGAATCAGAAATGAAATGTCTCCTCTTTGCAGATGATTTTGTCCTTCTGTCAAAAACAAAAGAGGGACTACAACAGCTACTTATCATATATAATCATATAGACATTCAGTGAAACATGGGCTCTTAAAATTATTATTATTTGTTTTATTTAGTCCGCTACATTTATTTCAAGGTGTATTTCAAATTGTATTTCATGAGGTTTTTCATTTTAAGCCTTATCTCATGTTATATGAATAAATACATTCGACTCATTATTCATTTATTTATTTAACAGCGTTCGTACAAAGTCTTGAAAGTTTGGAAAATGCTTGATTTTAATCATTGTGCTTTCAAGGTGTGCTTGAATTTTTAAAATGCTTCTTGAATATGCTTTATTTATTTTTAATGTCCAGTTAACACTTATAATTTAGTCTATAATTATGAAAAAACTAATTATTTTACATTTCACATATCAGCGGTCCAGTTCTTATTTGTGGTTCGGTTGCATATCTCGTGAGTCCTTTTGTTGTGATGTATAAGCGCATGTATTTTTGACACTCCAAGAAATTTCTTCAATATTCATCAAAATACCAGATTAAAAAAACTACTGTCTGGAAGGGGATATGTACTATAATTATGCCCCTGGGTGGGGCCATATGATTTCATTTCTGTAGTGTAATCCGTTAATAAAAATTGATTATATATAAAGCGCATATTTTCGTGGAATGTGTGAATCAAAATTAACGATTCAAAATAGGCTGCAAAATGAATCGAATTTAAATCGCGGTATGGACTGTGATTATACCGCAAAAGGCTGGTATCTTACCTTACGTTGCCATTGCAACAAAGATGTTAAAATTGTTTAAACTAATACATATCTTTCCAAAGCAGCTTTACAGAAATGCATGCTTGTTTTACAATCAAAATAAATCTGTCAGTGGGGACTGTGTCAAACTAATGTCCATATTCCAATAACATACAGGTTTAAGAAATACAAGTCACGTGGTTATTTCATGTAATTTATTAATTTAAGCAGACACAATGAAAAGCACAGTAAAGTATAGTGATAGATATTTCTTCGATAATATTGTTTACATAATGTGGCTATACTTTTGAAAGAGTGAGCGTGTGTTTTATGCCAGAAATGCTGTAAAACTTGTATGGAACCAGACTGTTCCTTTAAGTGGGCGAACCTTATTGTGTGCTGTATCCCGCGCAATTTTGCTTTTATTTTTTTAAACAAGGCACGAATTATGTCGAAAATCAGTTAAACTTTTAGTACTATACAAGAATGGCAGATGGTAAAAACAGATTCAGAAGAAGAATTAATAATGATATCAGAAACAGAATGAATGGTAAATGTTTAATCGTCTCTTTAATTAAGACCCCCCAAGAGGAAGAGACAACTCTACTGGTAGGCCTAGTTGAACTTGTGTAACGGTGGTGGCCGCCCTAACATAAATAAATTATTTTAAAGAGCTCTTCGGGCGCCAGACAGGATTATTCCATTATTCAAAAATTAGATTGACCCAGGATAGCAAAAAAAAACAAAAAAAAAACACCTGTTACACACCAAAAAAAAAAAAAAAAAAAAAAATCACAATAATAGTCTCAGAATATTTCAGTTCACAGGGGGAATTTATTCTATAATGTACAAAACAATAATAAAAAGAAGTGGTTTATAATCCAAGCCGAAAACGCTTCACGTTAATCCAAGCTTGCAGATTCGTCTCCACTTTCATTCATAAATTGCTCAAAACAAAGAAAAAGGGAAAAGAGAAACAAAATCAAACATTGGATAAACATTTAGTTGGAAAAAATAATAATAATAATAATAAAAAAGAAGGAAAAAAGAGCAGCAATAACCACAGAAATACCCTAACCGCACGGAATGTGCGAAAGTGGAAGTTAAGTGATGTGGGTGGGAGTGTAATGGCGGCATAGAGGTACTGACCAATTTGCTGTCATGAAGGCAGCTAAAGAGAGTTTAGAGGGTTGTCGTCAGACATCAAGATATGTGGATAATTAGCCTTGACTTGTCATCAGGACAGCTCTCCTATGTTACGACCCCAGTGTGGGTCATATTGTGTGCGTTCGGTTGTCTTGTACTTGTTTTGTAGGTTGGAGTTGGAGTGAGTGACATCATGATGACTGATGATTTACACCTGGGCTAGAGCTGATGCCGGCAAATAAAAGCAGCTCCCTTCAGTCGTGATGGGGGGTCGGCTCTCTCCTTGTGCCATTTTGTTGTTGTTGTCGTCGTCCTAGTTATCTGTCTTGTGTCCCGTTTTGGTCTATTTTCTTAATTAATTACTTTTACTTTAATAAATGTTATTCCTTTTTGCATACCACTTTAACGTGTCATCTCCTTCTTTGTCGCGGTCTGCGAGCCGGCCGTGACACCTAAAAAACAGTCGATCTGGAAGTGCAACGCTTGAGTCGAACCTCGCGCTGCACCAAATGTCACACACAGGAAGCATCCGATTGACAAGCGACCATCTTTCCCGACCTCTCTCTACTGGCAAACCTTGCATCCAAACCAACCAATGATCCCCTTGTAACAGGGTTCTTGATAGGGCAGGGAAAAGAAGGACACGATGACAGGCTTCTGCACACAGGTAATGATTTCTTTAATCCACCAGCAAGGTAATTTGAACATAAGAAGTGAACTGAAACAGTGATAACATAAACTCTTATAACAAAAACGCTCTTGGGCTGCCAACACTGGACTGGCGTGGTCTACTTGACTGGCGGTGCTGTGGCTCTTTTATGCCGCTCTCCGCGTGCTCACTGAAATTAGAGACAGGTGTTAGACATAATTTAGCTCAGGTGCAAGCGCCCTTACCGCTTTTCCCTCTCCGGACGGGCGCTTGACCACGCCCCCGCTGCCACACCCCTCTTCTAGGTGCGTCACACTTCCTTATATATTTTTCCCTCCGCCGTTAATTGAACCACTCCACCCATTCACAGCAATGGAAAGTGAAAGTAAAACGGACCGCTGATTGTGGCACAGATTTTCTGCACTGCCACACTCTCCCCCTCTAGAAGAAAACAAACCATGTTTGTTTAGAAGAGAGAAAACAGATTAAAATCCTTGAAAATATTCATCCTCAGAGGCTTCTTGAAATATGTCTAGGAGATTTTTCTTTTCTTGTAACTCTTCAGCCGTTGGATAACACATTTTCAAATTGCAGACATGAGCCATACGAACATCTTTTCCAGTGTCTTCCAGGGCTATTTGATAGTTCAAAGGACCCAGCTGCTTGAGAAAACAGTAAGGACCTTTCCATTTTGGTGCTAGTTTTGCACTAAACTTATGCTGTGCACTAGACTGGGGAAAGTTACGCAACCATACACGTTCCTTGTTTTTGAATGTCACGTCTCTCCAGTTTTGTTGTAGTTTCGCAGTTGTCTCATCCTGGCTTTCCTGCTGTTTTCTTTGGCTTGAGTTTGCAGATTATGAAGATGAACAACATCATAGGATTCTAGGATCTGGATTTAGATTAGGCCCATGAAGTAGTTTGTCCATTGGACTTTGGAGTTTCCTGCCAAGCTGGAGTTCTGCTGGGGATAGTCCAGTGGTCTCGTGAACGGCTGAATTCAAGGCGAATCGGAATCCTGGTAAGAACTGGTCCCACCTCTGGTGATTGTCGTCCACATAGGCTGCTATCATGTTTTTGAGAGTTCGATTCACTCTTTCAGTCATGTTGGTTTGTGGGTGGTAAGCTGTACTTAATTTGGGGGTAGTACTCCATTTCTACCAGAAAGACTCGGGAGAATAATACTGAACAATTAACCATTTATTTACAGCTCGGCAAACAGTATAAAGATAAAAGTTCTTTGGCGTAGGCCCCTCCGTAGCTCGCAATCCGGGGGTCCGGACTCTGCATTTCCTGCCTGGCGATGAAGGCAGGGGCGCAGCCGACCCCCAGTGAGGTATGGGAAGGGACCATCCTGGTGGTGGTGGGGAGGAAGGAAGGAATCATCTTGGTGGTGGGGAGGGTGGAGGTGAGCGAAAGCGTCAGCATCTGTGAACTCAGACATGTGTAATTACCCATCTTTTATACTGCAAGTGTTAGAACGCGATTGGATAGATGAGAAGGTAATGAGTGACGTAACAATTGAGTCTTCCCAGCAGAACTTATGCTAAAGCTTCCATTTCTACCAGAAAGACTCGGGAGAATAATACTTAACAATTAACCATTTATTTACAGCTCGGCAAACAATATAAAGATAAAAGTTCTTTGGCGTAGGCCCCTCCGTAGCTCGCAATCCGGGGGTCCGGACTCTGCATTTCCTGCCTGGTGATGAAGGCAGGGGCGCAGCCGACCCCCAGTGAGGTATGGGAAGGGACCATCCTGGTGGTGGTGGGGAGGAAGGAAGGAATCATCTTGGTGGTGGGGAGGGTGGAGGTGAGCGAAAGCGTCAGCATCTGTGAACTCAGACATGTGTAATTACCCATCTTTTATACTGCAAGTGTTAGAACGCGATTGGATAGATGAGAAGGTAATGAGTGACGTAACAATTGAGTCTTCCCAGCAGAACTTATGCTAAAGCTTCCATTTCTACCAGAAAGACTCGGGAGAATAATACTTAACAATTAACCATTTATTTACAGCTCGGCAAACAATATAAAGATAAAAGTTCTTTGGCGTAGGCCCCTCCGTAGCTCGCAATCCGGGGGTCCGGACTCTGCATTTCCTGCCTGGTGATGAAGGCAGGGGCGCAGCCGACCCCCAAAGAAGGAGGAAGAAAAATTCCACCGGGACGGGACCTACCCCCAAAGAACGGTAAAGAGAAGTATACCCACCGGTCGTGAATCCTGGAGAGCCTAAACATGAAGAGAGAGGAGGGTTAATAATGAGCATGAAAAAAACACCTTTAAGGCCAATAGCTAATTAGTAAGAGGTGACTACATTATAAGAAGACAAGAATAATACATTCATGCAATTAAAATACTGCTGCTGTGTAAACGTTAAGCATTAATAGAGCTGACGCTTTCGTATGAGCGACTTTTTAGAAGTTTGGGTCGCACTACGACTGATCAACCAGTTTATCCCTGAGAACGAGTCGAAGGGAAACGAGCATGAAGGAATAGAGATATAACTGTGAAATAGGCTAATATAGTGTCAGGAGAGTCAGTGGAAACAAGCCGTTGAAGATCACATGAAGACAAGGCCACACAGAGACAAGGCCACGATGGACCACACAGAACCGGGCCGCCTGGCCGCCAGGACGAGGCCACCTTGAGCCACACAGAACAAGGCCACCTTGGGCCGCACAGAACAAGGCCACCTTGGGCCGCACAGAGCCAGGCCACCTTGGGCCACATAGAACCGTCCCTAATGACCACAAAGCGGAGCCACACTGGCCACATGGCCTTGCTAGACCACAGAGACAAGGCCGCACGGCCACACGGCCTTAGTAGACCACAGAGACGAGGCTGGCAATCAGCCACGACGGCATCTAATGCCGCACATAAAAACGAAGTAGACTGGACAAGGCCGTGAGGCCACACAAAACCAACCACGAGGACCACATGGCCATCTTTTAGCGAGGCTACAGTGCCTCGAGGCCGCTTGGCCACATAGAACCGATGCCGCTAGGGCCACGAGACCACTGGTCATTTTTTACATATAGGACAAGGCAACATTGTGCCACAAGGCCACTATAGACCACACGGAACAAGCGACATAGACAACGGCCACTAGGCCACATAGAACCAATGCCGCTAAGGGCCACGAGACTACTGGCCATTTTTTACATATAGGACAAGGCAACATTGTGCCACGAGGCCTTTAGACCCACACAGAGACAAGGCCCACTGGGCCACAAGACTGCTAAATCCACGCAGAGACAGAATCACTCATGGACATGGCCTTAGGCCACAAATAACCAATGCCATAACTGGCCACAAGACCACGGGACAAGGCCACATTAGGCTACACGGTCACAGTAGACCACACTGAACATAGAATGGGGCCGCGAGGGCCGCGATGTCGTGAGCCCACACTGAGATGAGGTTGGACAGAGACAATGGCCTCGAGGCCACACAGAACCAAGGCCGTAAGGGCCACAAGACCACGTAGGCCACACGCAGGACAAGGCAACATTATGCCACAAGGCCTTAAGACCCACATGGAGACAAGGCCCGCTGGGCCACAAGGCTGCTAATGCCACATGGATACGCGGCCAACGAGACACGGCCACTAGGCCACACAGAACCATGCCGTAACAGGCCACGAGACCACAGGACAAGGCCACATTAGGCTACACGGTCACAGTAGACCACACTGAACATATATATGCTTAGATTATCTTTTTTTTAATTTTTTATATTAGTTCTAGTGAGCTAGAACTATGACGATCTGGACTAAGTCGATCTGGAAGTGCAATGCTTGAGTCGAACCTCGCGCTGCACCAGACGTCACACACAGGAAGCATCCAATTGACAAGCGACCATCTTTCCCGACCTCTCTCTACTGGCGAACCTTGCATCCAAACCAACCAATGACACCCTCTTCCAGGTGCGTCACACTTCTTTATACATTTTTCCCTCCGCCGTTAATTGAACCACTCCACCCATTCACGGCAGTGGAAAGTGAAAGTAAAACGGACCGCAGATTGCGGCACAGATTTTCTGCACTGCCACACTTGGATATTTAGATATTTTAAAATATTCTATAATCTTTTAGCCAGTCATCTAATTCAATTAATAGTATAACATTCTAAACCTTAAATTATTATATTTATTTATTATTTTAAACAATGTAATTAATTAATAACTAAGTCCCAAGAAAAAGTTATTAGCAAAGAAAGACAACTATACTTGTACAGTATTTTTGCATATTTTAATAATGCATATTAAACAAATTTTGCAAGCCACACTACCCTGGAAGTTCAATTCTTGTTGTAATTAATTGGATGTACTTTTCCGTTTTTTGAATTTACTCATAGAATTCTTGAGCAAAGTGGACTTTTGTTTAGATATATAGACTAAATCAGAGAGATGGGTTGTTACAACATTTAGTGGCTTGGCAGGGTGGCCACTGTGCACCACATATAGTGTACAACTGAGTGACGTAGTAGTCCAGATTGGCCATCTGTAGCATTGGGAGAAATTCCAGTGGCCTTGCATCTGTTTTGGTCCGCTGTCCCACTCATTTAATTAATTTATTTACTTATTCGTTATTATTTTATATTGCCTGCTATGGAATGATTTTTCTGCCACAGTTCTTCACACGTGAGAGATAGTATTTTTAACACAAAAGGGCATTTCGCAGGGGCATTTGTGGAGAAATGTTCGTCTGGCAAAGAAGAAAGTATCATGACAAAATTGGTAAACTCTTGTGATTTCCACAATATTTATCTTGTGATTGGTAGCAGGGCTGGACTGGTAACCTGGCATACCGGCATTTTCCTGGTGGGCCGACGCATTTTGGGGCTGATCAGGGGCGGACTGGACATCGGGAGAAGATCGTCACGTTAAGCTAAAATGAGCTGCCTTTGAATGGCTTGACATTGAATGTTAACATCACTACTGCCATAGGTCTTCATAGCTGGCCTAACATTTTGTGGAATTTGTATGTTGTGACAGTTCACTAGATTGGTTTCAAATTTCTATCTGGTGGCCAAAATAATTAAATAAATAAAAGAGGGTGCCAGCGAGTCTGGGCTATTCCTCGACAAGACAAAAGGCTCTCATGAGAATTAACAATTTGAACTATCTCTTGCACATGTAACAGCAACATCCGAGATGCAACAAACTGTGCAGCTAACACCTCCCTTCTACAGTCTCATCATCTCCCCCTACTCCCCCCTTCTCCTCCTCACTTAAAGCTCACTAAAAACCTATGCAATGTGAAGTGTGTACTAGGGCTGGGATAAACGATTATTTTTTAAACGATTAATCTAGCGATTATTTTTTCGATGCATCAATTAATCTAACGATTCATTTTTCCAGTCCGATTCGATTTCGATTATAAAATGTAAAAAATAAAAATACAAAAATAAAACATTGACGGGAGTTTGATTGACAGGCGATCTGATCAATCAATCATAATATGCAATTTTTGTCCGACAAAGTAGTCAGGAGAGAGAAGATTAACGTCGTTGGATTTTAATTTGAATAATGGATTGTAGGCTACTTTACTGACGTCTTTCCGCGGTTAAAACATCAGTCCTTCTGATGTAGGCTACTGTAACAAGTAGAATTAGGTACTGCACCTTTAAGATGGAACGTACTCTGTTACTCCCTCGCTCAGATTGGGCAGTTGATATGGGAAGAGCGAGCTGTGAACATCGCATGTATGCGTGTAAGCCCGTTTTGTGTTTCTGTTGCTCTTATTCTGTTTTTATTTCTAACCAGTAACGCAGTTGTTGTTAGCTGTGTGTTTTGCAAACTGCCCATGTGTACGTGGGATTGACGACAGCTGATAATAAATCACCACGGTGGAATATCAGTTACGTCTTGTGTGTCTTTGCTTACACCTGACTACAACCATTTAGGCAAGCTATCCGGCCCCTTTTGATCAAGAGCATTACACTACATTTATGTTTAGCCTCTCCGGCACCGCCATCTTTGTTTTGGGTCTGACGAATCGACGTGCATATTTTGTCATTGATGTCTTCGACGCATTGTCCCTGCCCTAGTGTGTACAAAAAGTAACTATAACATGTTTGGTATCATTTAAAGTATCTCAGTGCGCCTGGTAAACTGGTCTCATCCTCCCAGCCATAATGAAAAGCAAAAAGAAGTTATAAAATATGAGAGATGTGGTGTGCCCCTTAAAGGTGTGCCCTCCCCCAGATCCTCCATACCTACTATATGTAAATGTACAGGAAAGCCCCTAAATAGGGGACCAAAATCTAATTATAATGACAGACACCACCATTTGGTAAGCATATTGAATTATTTGGGTATTTAAGGAGATGTGGCACATCGTGCGTGATTCTCTGTAGTCAGACGATCCCACACAGTTACTGGTCAATAAATTGTAAACATTTAATTTTATTCTGACTGACTCTGAAATTGTTTTTCCCAAGCAGATTAAACAATTCGTATGTTACCGCAAGTCTGCCTCAGATTAGTGACAACTAATATTTGGCATCAATTCAAGTGTCTTGGTTTGCAAAGACAGAAAGGGTATTTCCATTTAGAACAGCAAATGCTGCTTGACCAATCTAAATTCGGGTGTGTCTTACCTCTGTTTTAATTTGATATTTCTCCAGATAAGTGTACGAGGGAAACCACGACATGGCCAATCCAAAGCTATTACAAGAGAAGTTATGTTGGTCAACTTACATCTGTAATAGTGGCTGTGACCTCTACTGAAGTTAAATTCAAGTGTATGCAATTCCATGGGGGCTATACTGAAGTATCTTTGATTGTGTAAACGTGGACGTGACCGATCTTAGGTATATAGCAATTACCTCTGTTTGATGATCCAATACTGGCCGCTTGTGATCGTGAGACCCGCATTGTAGAGAAAACACGTGAGGACCTCAAAGCGACATAGTTTCTTAATCTGAACGGGTAAAATATAAAGGAGTTAAAAAGAATAATCAAACATTTGCTCACTTTTAATGATGCTCAGATATCATTAAAACCTTTTTAATTTATTTAGTCAGATGAAATAATGAGGTAATACATAAGAGAAGATTTATTTCATTTAATCTTGCTGTGTTGCGTAAAAGAAAGACAGTAACGCACAGAGACCTTCACCTGTATTATTGGAGACCGCCATTGGACTGATAAACGGGCTTACAAACTCTATCAGTCCCTTCCTTTCTTCTATGACCTCCATAACAAGTATTTTCTTTATGGAGGAAATTTATACTTCCCGTGTCTTCGTGCCCTCGACGTTGGTGTATTCAACTATCGTGGGTGCTGAAGCTCGGGGGTATTCGGTGATGCTGCTGGTAGAAGAGACACCTGTGGTTTTTCTCTCGCCTGGCCCGGCATCATCGCTGAAGAGACCTACTCTCCCCACAAAGCTGTGCAGGACCACCTCCACGGTTGTGGGGAAAGCTTATTAGGCAGCAGGTCAGGCTGTTGTTGCCATGCACACTATGGCAGTGTTACAAGCACACTAGGCTATATCTGTTGAAGGACCTGAGTGTAGGCACCTCACTCAGGGGGAGGGGCCGTCGGCCACCCAGCCCCACCCCGGTCCTTCTAGATGGGAGGCTCTAAAACAAAATGTGGTGAATCGTGCTCCCCCTCGTAAAGACTGCGGTCCAGTTCGTCACCCTCAGCAGCCCCCAATGCAAAACCTCAGGGGCGTGATTTCTAAGAAAAAGAAACCCTGATGGTCTTGTACCCAGCCTTGTGGGGGTAGTTCCCCTCGGGACAGGGCGCGTGTATCATCCACTTCGGCCCTCCCGATACCCTCACGAAACCTCTTCACTCCCGCCGCCTTTGGTGTTTCGGGTGATAGAGGCTTCCAACAAAGAGTTGGGTGTACCGTTGCTTCCTGCCTTGATCCAGGACGCAGAACACTGGACATCCCCTCAACAGGAAGTGTCAGAAATAATACCCATCTCAGAGAACCTGGCAGCGTGGAAACTTCTGCCAGGTATTTCTATGTGGGTTCTAGAAACAGTAGAAAGAGACTACAGAATTGAATTTGCTCGCCGTCCTCCCCGTTTCAACGGCGTGGTTCCCACTACCATGAAACCGGGACAGGCATGTCTACTGTGGAAAGAACAGCAAAATCCCTTGGTCAAAGGGGCCATAGAACATGTTCCCTTTCCAGAGAAAGAGTCAGGCTATTACAGCAGATACTTCCTGGTTCCCAAGAAAGATGTGGGGTTGCGTCCGATTCTAGATCTTCGAGGCTTGAACCGCTCGGTGTTCAAGTCCTAGATGCTGACTATCAAGACGATCGTGTCACAAGCCCAACATCACGTTTGGCTGGTCACCATCGAGCTCATGGATGCATATCTTCATATAGAGCCACAGCACAGGAAGTTCCTGAGGTTCGCTTTCGGGGGCGAAGCCTTCCAGTATCGAGTTCATCCATTTGGCCTAGCCCTATTAACCCACACATTCAGGAAATGCATGGATGCAGCCCTGGTTCCTCTGCGACTCCAGGGCATCTGCATTCTGAATTTTATAGACGACTGGCTGATCCTACCGCAGTTCCAAGAACTGGCAGTTCAGCACAGGGATATCGTCTTGACGCACCTGGTGGTTATATGGAATTCGGACACGATGCAGGCACAATCGTCTCCCGCACGAATAGTTTCCATTCAGAACACCCTGAGCAAGGTCGGGCTAGGTTGAGGTTGCACTGCTCGTCAGTATCATTGAATACTAGGTCTCATGGCGATGGTGACCGCGGTGATCCCTTCGGACCTTCTGCACATGAGACTGCTTCAGCTGTGGCTAGAAGCCAGGGGGTTTTATCCGAGGGTCCCCTAAGGTAAATAAGGGTTACGTGCCACATGCTTCGTTCCCTTTCTATGTGGTTCAGACCCCGGTTCTTACCTTGGGTCCCACTCTAGGTGCGTCTTGTCGTCGCAGGCTGCTAACGACAGACGCCTCCCTGACGGGCTGGGTAGCGGCCTTAAGTGGTCGTCCGGCTTAAAGGGATAGGAGGGTCATCAGTTCGGTTGTCACAGTAACTGTTTCGAGCTGATGGCCGTATTTCTAGCCCTGAAATACTTCCTCCTGAGGCTGCCATGTCTTGGTGCGGGTGGGCAATACAGCGGTTGCCTCTTACGTAAACCATCGGGGGGATCCACATTCACGTCAGCTTAATTTCTGGCACGTTGGATCCTCCTTGGAGTGTGTGGGAGCAGATTTACTCTGAGGTAGTGAACAAATCTGGGTGAGATTTCACAGGGCAGAAGAGGACCTCTTTGCCTCTATGATAGCGCAATGTCTCCTCTTCTTTTCCATTAGTCACCCAGCCCCCTTGGGTCTGGACTTAAAGGCACATACATGACCCTGAATGCGTCAGTTTGTGCTTTTTCCCCCGGTTTTTCTGCTCCCGGGAGTCTTGGCAAGGTTCGCCAGCAAGGGTGCTGCCTCCTTCTGATAGCGCCGAGCTGGCTGAACAGAGTATGGTTCTCTGAGATAAATTCTCCCCTCGAAATCAAAAAAATCAAATCAAATCACTTTATTGTCACACTACTGTGTACACGAGTGCAACAGCAGGTGAAATTCTTGTGTGCAGTTCCGAGCAACATTGCAGTAATGACAGTGACGAGACATAAACCACTTTACAATAACAACATATTTACACAACACAATTTACATAACAAATGTACACATACCTACACAACAATTTACATATCAAATGTACACAATACACACAATGAAGAATACACATACACTAGATAAGGGTATAAATATATATATACACTAACTGAATTGGGAGCGAGAATATATTGACAAATGAGGATTAATAAAGTGCAGTGCTGATTGTTGATCGTGAGAGATCATGTGTTCAAAAGTCTTATTGCTTGTGGGAAGAAGCTGTCATGTAGTCGGGTGGTGCGGGTCCTGATGCTGCGATACCGCCTGCCTGATGGAAGCAGTGAGAGCAGCCCATGACTCGGGTGGCTGGAGTCTTTGATAATCCTCCGAGCTTTATTCACACACCGTCTGTTATATATATCCTGGAGGGAGGGAAGCTCACCTCCGATGATGTTTCTGGCCATTCGCACCACCCTTTGCAGGTCTTTGCGGTTGTGGGCGGTGCTATTGCCGTACCAGGCGGTGATGCAGCCAGTCAGGATGCTCTCTACAGTGCTGGTGTAGAACCGTGTGAGGATGTGTTGGTTCATTCCAAACTTCCTCAGCCGTCTCAGGAAGAAGAGGCGCTGGTGAGCCTTCTTCACAACGGCCTCAGTGTGGACGGACCATGTGAGTTCCTCAGTAATGTGGACACCGAGGAACTTGAAGCTGCTGACTCTCTCCACCGGTGCTCCATTAATGGTGATGGGGCTGTGTTCTGTCTTTCTTCCTGAAGTCCACCACAAGCTCCTTGGTTTTACTGACGTTGAGGGAGAGGTTGTGCTCCTGACACCAGCCTGTCTCTAGGCTGTTTCATCATTGTCAGTGATCAGACCTACAACCGTCGTATCGTCAGCAAACTTAATGATGGCATTGGAGCTATGTGTCGCCACACAGTCATGTGTGTAAAGGGAATACAGGAGTGGGCTGAGAACACAGCCCTGCGGGGCTCCAGTGTTGAGGGTCAGTGATGAGGAGATGTTGCTGCCCATTCTAACCACCTGACGTCTGCCTGACAGGAAATCCAGGATCCAGCTGCACAGCGAGCTGTTTAAGCCCAGAGCCCGGAGTTTCTCATCAAGCTTGGAGGGCATTATGGTGTTAAATGCTGAGCTGTAGTCTACAAACAGCATTCTCACATACGTGTTCCTTTTTTCCAGGTGGGAGAGAGCAGTGTGTATTGTAGATGCAATGGCATCATCAGGCATCTTGACGGCCCGCCTCGGCGGTTCCGAACAGGAAGGACCTTCTTTCTCAGGCACAGTGGACTGTATATCATCCCCGGCCCAAATTGTGGAACCTTTCATGCTTGGCCCCTGTTGGGTACCAACCGAGGTGCACAGGGCTTTCTCCTGAGGTTTTTTTAAGTGCTAGGGTTCCCTCCACTTGGAGAAGATCTGGGTAGATTTTAAAGGGCAGAAGAGGACCTCTTTGCCTCTATGAACTTCGCAATGTCTCCTCTACTTCTCCCCGAGTCACCCAGCCCCCCCCCCCCCCCCCATGGCACAGCCCAGAATGCGCCTGTATGCGTTTCCCTCTACTAAGTTCATATTGCAGAACCAGCTAACTGCCAGTTCGCTTCAGTTCAAAACTGTCAGTAGGCATATGCCCCACTACTCTCAGGGTTTATGTGGCCGCCATTTCGGGTTGCCACGCCTAGATGGACAGGGTGCCTTCGGGGAAACATCCTCTACTTGCTCGCTTCATTCGTGGAGCCATGCGACTGAGGCCCCCTGTTAGGACCAGAACTCCTTCATGGGACTTGGCAATAGTCCTGAAGGGTCTGGTTGAGACCCCCTTTGAACCTCTAGAGTCAGCGTCTGAGAGACTTCTGACTCTCAAGATGGTCTCCTTATGGTGATTACCTCTCTTAAGAGGATTGGGGATCTACAGGCTCTGTCTATTTTGCTGGCCTGTTTAGAATTTGCCCCAGGTATGGTCAAAGCTATTCTGCATCCGTATCCTGACTACATCCTGTCACTGTGGAAGCCTCTGCTCACCACCGTTTTTAACGCCGGAGCAAGAAAGACTTCACGGACTCTGCACAGTCCGTGCCCTTCACACTTATGTCCACCGCACTAGCCAGTGGCGTAAGTCAGGGCAATTATTTGTCTGCTATGGGGGCTGCAACAGGGGGGCGGCCGCTATCAGACAGACTATGTCGCATTGGGTGAGGGATGCTATTGCCTTGTCCTATGAGGCGCGCAGTCAAGCTTCGTCAGTAGGTGTCAGGGCTCACTCCACCAGAGGGGTCGACCTCCTCTAAAGCCTTGGCTAGAGGGGTCCCTCTGCAGCAAGTTTGTGATGCGGCAGGCTGGTCCTCTCCACACACATTCATCAGATTTTATAGTTTAGATGTTCATGCTACTCTGGGCTCTTATGTCCTTGAGTCGACATCTAAGCTCATGTCTAAGCAAGTTTGTGATGCGGCAGGCTGGTCCTCTCCGCACACATTCTCAGATCTTATGGCTTAAATCTTTCATGCTTGAACAAGATTGTGATGCGGCAGACTTGTCCTCTCCGCACACATTCTTCAGGCTCTATGGTTTGGATGATAATGCTACTCCGGGCTCTTACACCCCTGAGTCGACATCTGAAGCTCATGTATAAGCAAGTCTGTGATACGGCAGGCTGGTCCTCTCCGCTCACATTCATCAATTTTGTGGTTTAGATGTTCTTGCTACTCCGGGTTTTACGCCCTTGAGTCGACATCTCAAGCTCATGTCTGAGACCTCTCACGTTCTTGTGAACGAGAACGAGAATGCTGCGCTTCTTTGCCGCACTGGGACGTCCCAGGACTGCTCTTCAAAAAGAAGTATCTGACGACACCTGGTGACGCATCCACAGGAGCCACTGGTGCGTCTAATGACTACATCAGCCAAGGCTATAAATTCTGGTCAATGTTCATTGACGTGTTACACACATATTCACAGCTCGGTCACAACTAGGATCGTTCCCATAGCGCTTAGCAAAGCGCAGCATCTCGTTCCGCTTTTTTCAGGGATGTAACCCGAGATGTTTTTCAACATGAAAGCTGTGGTGTTATTTTTCTTGAATACATTGTCAGATGCTACTCCATCCCGCCGGGTTGTTTTGCAGCATGAGTTGAATGAGGAAGAATTCATACAGACTCTAAGAAATAATTTTCCTGATCTTCCAGAAGAAATTCAGCTATGTAAAGTAGATTTGCTGATAGAAAGTTTGAGTCCCAAACAGATTCACATAAGCATTGCATTGGGGAGGTCTACCCTTTACATTCATCCCAAGGTGAGTAACATTGTTAAATATTCAGTATAATTCCACCATATTGTACACTTTGTTAGTATTTGGTAGCATTGCCTTTAAATTTTTTAACTTGGGACAAATGTTTTGGGTAGCCTTCCAAATGCTTCTCACAATAAGTTGCTAGAATTTTGGCCCATTCCTCCAGACAGAACTGGTGTAACTGAGTCAGGTTTGTAGGCCTCCTTGCTCGCACACGCCACAACATTGGAGGTATGCTTGGGGTCATTGTCCATTTGGATGACCAATTACGACCAAGCTTTAACTTCCTAGCTGATGTCTTGAGATGTTGCTTCGATATATCCACATAAATTTCCTTCCTCATGATGCAATCAATTTTGTGAAGTGCACCAGTCCCTCCTGCAGCAAAGCACCCCCACAACATGATCCTGCCACCCCCATGCTTCATGGTTGAGATTGTGTTCTTCGGCTTGCAATCCTCACTCTTTTTCCTCCAAACATAAATATGGTCATTATGGCCAAAGAGTTTCTCCAGAAAATAAGATCTTTGTAGTCTGTCTTTTTTGGGACAGTGGCATCTCCCTTGCTGAGCAGCCTTACAGGTTATGTGGATATAGGTCTCGTTTTACTGTGGATATAGATACATGTTAACTTGATTCCTCCAGCATCTTCACAAGGTCCTTTGCTGTTATTCTGGGATTTATTTGCACTTTTGCACCAAACTACGTTCATCTCTAGGAGACAGAATGTGTCTCCTTCTTGAGTGATGATGGCTGCATGGTCTCATGATGTTTATACTTACGTATTATTGTTTGTACTGATGAATCTGGTACCTTCAGACATTTGGAAATTGCTCCCAAGGATGAACCAGACTTGTGGAGGTCCACAATTTTTTTTCTGAAGTCTTGGCTGATTTCTTTTGATTTTCCCATGATGTAAAGCAAAGAGGCACTGAGTTTGAAGGTAGGCCTTAAAATACATCCACAAGTACACCTCCAATTCAGTACACCTCCTATTAGAAGCTAAAGGTTTGACATCATTTTCTGGAATTTTCCAAGATGCTTAAAGGCACAGTTAACTTAGTGTATGTAAACTTCTGACCAACTGGAATTGTGATATATTCAATTAAAAGTGAAACAATCTGTCTGTAAACAATTACTGGAAAAATTACTCGTCATACACAAAGTAGGTGCCCTAAACGACTTGCCAAAACTATAGTTTGCTAATCTTAATCTGTGGAGTGTTTAAAAAATTAGTTTTAATGACTTCAACCAATGTGTATGTAAACTTCTGACTTCAAATGTTTCTAGTGTGCCATCTTGTGTTCTGTTCTGATAAGTTTTGATTCTGTGTCGCTCCAAGTCTTTTTTTATTTTCTACGCAGTTTGTGTTGTTTGTAATATGTTGTATTAATATTGTTTTAACGTATGCTAATATATGTAATCATTCGTGTGACTGTGTGTACTGTACCAAAGGCCCTGTATCCATTCGGTTTGGCGTGGATACATGTACCATTGTGTTTTTTTACCTTCTATCCACCTTATTTTGCAATGCAGAAGTAAGAATCGGCTGCATTTCAGGCGAATGTGAGAAAGTTCCGCTGGTGTTGACCGCAGTGTAAATATCTAGAAGATTTTAATACCAGAATTTAGTGATATGAGCTTATAAACTATAACTCAACTACAGGATGTACAGTAAAATTATGTGCCAATGTCAGATCATTTTTAAAGTCAGCATTTATAGTAAAAGAGTAAGTAAATCATTCACTTGCTGCTGTGTGTTGTTGCATTGATGCAGTCTTTCTTATCTCCATGTAAACCTTTGTTCATATGTACCTGCATAACCTCAGATGATGCCTTTATTTATTTCTAAAGGCAATGTTTCATAAGCCACACCGAATGCGATATCTGTGTGTTTGTTTACTATGCACCGCTAAGAAAGAGAGAATGCTCTCTGACAAGAGCAGTGTTGGGCAACACCGAATGCGACACCGAATGCGATATCTGCGTGTTTGTTTACTATGCACCGCTAAGAAAGAGAGAATGCTCTCTGACAAGAGCAGTGTTGGGCAACATGGATGGATAGTGGAAACCGAGAAGCAGGAATCTTTAAGGGAGGTAAGCAAACTGTAGATCAATAATAACAGGAACAACATAGTGGTATTAAGCAAACAGATGACACAATGATAACGTAGAGAATGATAATGTAGAGAATTGAATACTCTCACAGAAGAAAGACAACAACAACAAAAGAAACCCTGCAGAGTAGCAACACGATCAGTAGTAGTCTTTGTTGAGACTTCACAATGACTGAACGAAAGAGGGGAGTATATATGCAGTCCTTGATTAACCGTGTGTGTAAGGAGGCCAAACAGTTGGAGTGATAAAAGGAAATGATGTGCTGTACAAAAACGGAGAGTAAAATATGTTTATCTTGAGAGCCCCGATCACCTCGGATCTTTGAGAAAAAGCCAATGAATATTGGCGAGTGGAATTTGCATGACACTCCCGCGGTCATATGGGTATAAAAGGGCGCTGGAATGCAGGATTCATTCAGATTTTTTCTTCGGAGCCAAGTGGTTGTACTATCAGCGAGCTGAATACTACTGCTGTTCCATTCACCTCTATAGATTCGAATGCTGTTGGATATATGGCGCATTCCAGTGGCTTTCTCTCCTCCTGCGTGGCAACAGTAGATTCGCCCCTAAGCACTTTGACAGCACTACTAAAGAGTATATTTTCTGCTAAAAGACCTACGTTCTATTTTTATCATGATTAAACTACGTGCATTTTTTCAGCGCGTGCCAGTTTTTTCTTCTCTGCCGTACACAGATTATCAAGAACAACCAATAACAAACAATTTGTGGTAAGTCATGGCATCCGCTCATGTTATTTCTTCCTGCATTGCATGTCACATGTTTACAATAGTCTCCTCCGTCAGCAGTGAGGGATTCACATGTGATAAATGTAAGGAATTTGTCAGGCTGACGGAGAAGGTTAATGAGTTAGGGACTCGCATCCAAACGCTAGTGGAGGTCAGTGAGAAATAGAAGCCGGTAGATACTGTTTCGGATGCGAGATCGGAGATCACTAAAGATAATGTTAAAGAGGTGTACGAATTTGCAAAAACGATGTCAGAAACTTTAATATGCTCTGGTCCCATCCCTGCTTGTCGTGGTGATGTGGTTTATAGTAGATTATTGTCACTGAATGGCTGGATGTCTGAGTGGTGTCTGAAGAATACAATAGGATTTATAGACAATTGGAAGAGTTTTTGGGGTAGACCTGACCTGCTAAAGAGAGACGGACTCCATCCCTCCGGGGAAGGTGCTGCTCTCCTCTCTAGTAATTTGGCTCAAAGTCTTAATAATGATAGTATTTGACTAACTGGGGTCCAGGTCAGGAAGCAGACAAACTGGTTAAACCGAACATCTGCTAGCTGCCTTGAGATGTCACACAGGTCACATAAACTACAACACATAGAGACTGTATCACCTAGAGATATCATAGAGACTGTGTCTGTTCCCCGAACTACCAAACACACTACCCTCACTAAATAATTTAGACAAAATTTTATTAATGTCAAACTTGAACAAAACAAACAAATTAAAAATACACATCATATAAAAATACTAAACATTAGATCTCTTTCTACCAAAACACTAATTGTTAATGAAATTATTACAAATCATAGATTGGATGCGCTCTGTTTGACTGAAACCTGGCTTAAACCGGATGAATATATTAGTTTAAATGAATCTCCTCCCCCAGGTTATTGTTATAAACATGAGCCTCGTCTGAAGGGTCGAGGAGGAGGTGTTGCTACAATTTACAGTGAAGTTTTTGGTGTTGCTTAGAGGACAGGGTATAAATGTAAGTCTTTTGAACTAATAATGCTTAATGTGACACCGTCAGATATAAATAAAAAAATCTCTGTCGTCTTTTGTCCTTGCTACAATGTATAGATCACCTGGGCATTATTCTGATTTCCTTGGTGAATTTGTTCATTTTTTATCAGATCTTGTAGTTACTGTAGATAGAGCTTTAATTGTTGGTGACTTCAACATTCACAAAGATAATTAAATTGATACATTGGGATTAGCATTTATCGATATTCTCAACTCTCTTGGAGTCAGACAAAATGTAACAGGACCAACTCATCACCATAATCATACGCTAGATTTAATTCTTTCATATGGAGTTGATGTTGATAATATAGAAATTCTGCAGCAGAGCGATGACATCTCGGATCATTACCTCGTCTGTTGTATGCTGCAATCAGCTAATGTTACTTAATCTACATCATGCTATCATTCAGGTAGAACTATTCTTTCGACCACTAAAGATAGCGTCACTAATAATCTTCCAGATCTATTTCATACATTCAATAAACCCCAAAGCCCAGAAGAACTTGATGAAATAACAAAAAATTAAAATGCAGTCTTCTCTAGCACTCTTGATATTGTCGCCCCATTTCGATTAAAGAAAATTAAAGACATAAGCCCTGCACCATGGTACAATGATCACACTCATGCTCTCAAGAGAGCAGCTCGGAAAATGGAGCGCATGTGGAAAAATACAAAATTAGAAGTATTTCGTGGTGCATGGAAGGATAGTGTCTGTAGCTACAGACAGGCACTAAAAGCTGCCAGGTCAGCATATTTTAGTAAACTCATAGAAAATAACCACAACAATCCTAGGTGTTTATTCATTACTGTGGATAAATTGGTTAGGAATAAAGTCTCAACAGAACCAGATATTATGTTGCAGCACAAGAGTAATGACTTCATGAATTTCTGTACAGATAAAATTGAAATAATCTGAAATAAAATTGGAACTATGCAATCAACTGTCACAGCACCTCAGAAAACAGTGTCTAGTAATTTTCCTCACGTGCAAATTCAATCCATCGCTGTCATAGATCTTGAAGAGCTAACAAAATTATTGAAACATCAAAAGCCACAACATCTTTGTTAGATCCAATACCAACTAAGCTCTTAAAAGAGGTATCTCCTGTCATTTCAGAACCTCTTCTTAATATTATTAACTCCTCGCTATCCTTAGAACATGTCCCAAGAAACTTTCAAATGGCAGTTATCAAACCGCTTATTAAGAAGCCACAACTTGATCCTGGAGAAATGGCTAATTATAGACCGATTTCAAATCTCCCATTTATGTCAAAAATACAAGAAAATGTAGTATCCTCCCAAATATGTTCATTTCTACAGAGAAATAGTATATACGAAGAATTTCAGTCAGGATTTAGGCGTCATCACAGTACAGAGACTGCACTTATCAAAGTTACAAATGACTTGGTCTTATCATCTGATCATGGCTGCACTTCTCTTCTAGTGCTTTTAGATCTTAGTGCTGCATTTGACACGATAGATCACAACATTCTCTTGAATAGGCTAGAGAATTATTTTGGCATTTGTGGAGTTACATTAGCATGGTTTAGGCCCTATTTACCAGACCGCTACCATTTTGTCTATACGAATTGTCAAACCAAACAAAAGTAAAGTATGGAGTGCCACAGGGATCAGTTTTAGGGCATCTGCTTTTCTGCTTTTCCACTGCTATGCCGACGATACACAGCTTTATATTTCTTCAAAACCTGATGAGATTTCACAATTCTCCAAATTAGCATCAATGAAATAAAAGATTGGATGGCCAGAAATTTCCTTCTATTCAATTCTGACAAAACAGAGGTACTAATTATTGGACCAAAAAACTCTAAAAATAAGCTACTAAAATATAATTTGACTATCGATGGATGTAATGTTACACCATCTTCAACAGTGAAGAACTTGTTCTATACTAATACTAACCTGTCCTTTGAAAATCAAATTACCAATGTTTATAGAACAGCATTCTTCCACCTAAGAAATATTGCTAAATTAGGTGTGGTCGTGGTGTAGTGGGCTAAAGCACTAAACTGTTAAGCAGAAGGTTGTAGGTTTGATCCCCACAGCCACCACCATTGTGTCCATGAGCAAGGAACTTAAATCCAGGTTGCTCCAGGGGGATTGTCCCTGTAATAAAGGCTCTGTAAGTTGCTTTGGATAAAAGCATCTGCCAAATGCATAAATGTAAATGCAAAAATTACAGCACATGCTCTCTGTTGCTGATGCCAAAAAATGAATTCATGCGTTTATGACCTCAAGACTAGATTATTGTAATGCTTTACTGGGTGGATGTTGTAGAGTTTTCAAGGTAAAATTTGTATTTATTAACAAGAAAGAATAAGTACAGAAACCATTCGCCCAGCTGGGGATCTTGTCTGCCTCTCCCTTAAGCTCTGCTCAAAACACCCCGTTTCTCCTGTGTTCCCTTCTTGTCTACATTTCTGACCCAGGGTGTATTCCTTTGTTCTCGTTTCTACTCGTTTTGATTGGTTTATAGTTGATGTAGGGGCATCTCCAATATATTAAGAGATAAGTTTCAATCATTCTGTTGGTTTGTTTTTATCAGCTCCCTGCCTAGAGAACTTCCTGTCGTAGAGACTGTTTCTAGGTTCTGCCCACATCCTGTGTCAGAAATTCAACTGCAGTTGATCACGTCTTCGCATTCAATGATCATTTGTTTGGAGGCATACATTGTTTAAGGTTGTCATATATATACTGTTTAAGATTGTAACATACAACAATGTCCAGCAAGATCAATAAATAAACTTCAATTGGTTAAAAATGCAGCAGCCAGAGTGCTAACATGACCCAAGAAATATGATCATATTAGCCCCATTTTATCATCGTTACATTGGCTACCTGTTAAATTTCGTATTAATTTTAAAATTCTGTTAACTACGTACAAAGCTTTGAATGGTCTAGCTCCGCAGTACTTAAGTGACCTTCTACCATGCTATATTCCATCACGTTCATTACGATCGCAAAATTCTGGCCTGTTAATAGTTCCTAGAATATCAAAATCCACAAAAGGAGGTAGATCCTTTTCATATTTTGCTCCTAAACTATGGAATAGTCTCCCTAACACTGTTCGAGATGCAGACACACTCCCTCAGTTTAAGTCTAGACTAAAGACTCATCTATTTAGCCAGGCATACATCTAATTTATCCTTCAACCCACAATTAGGCTGCTTTAGCTTTTTATGTTCCGGAAACCGAAACATTGATCTATAACTCTGCAATAAATTGAATGACATCTATGCTTATATTATTTTATTTGCTTCCCTGTCTCAACCTCGGGACTCCTATCCTGAGGTCACCAGAACCGGCTCGAGCCAGCTCCATTCCTGTTACGTGTCACTGTGTAATGATGACTAAATGCAGCTGGTGCAAACCAAACATCACTTCAGTCTATTATGATAGAGTTCAGAGGATGAACTGATGCTAACTCCAACCATAAGACATGGGATACTTCATATGCCATTGCCTGAACCTTGGATTTAGGATAGAGCACACCGAAACTCACCGACTTCAGCTTGCTCACTGGGGTTATTACTACAATTATTATTTGATTACTTATTTTTAAACACGATTAACAATCATATTTTATCTAATTACACAATGATGATTCATCGACATTATAGACATTACAGTTTTATCTCCTGTTAATGCCTGATCTTCTGTAAAGCTGCTTAAAAACGATGTGTGTTATGAAAGGCGCTACACAAATCAAATTTAATTGAATTGAAAATAAAGCTTTCTGAAGCGATGGGGCTTTCCTAAACACCTGTTTGACACTATGCACTGCAAAATATTCTTGATCCATCAGATCATTGCGTGTGATGTCTAAAGGTTGATTTCGAGGAAAGTTTATCTAATTTAGAATTTTTTTTTATTTTCAAATTGCAGATTTACATAGCTAATGAATATCCTGGAAATTATTTACTTTAGTTTATTTAAGAGTTTTACAAGGCAGGATATTGAGGGACAGAACCCTGAAATGTATCAAACAGAACACATACTCAAGACAACCATATGTACCTAATTTACTAATAAAAAATAAAAGAAACAAACAGGAGGAGTAAAACAGATGCATAGAAAAACCTGAAATACATCAGGATTTCATACAAAGAGAACCTGTAAGTTATTTATAAAACAGTTTAAGTGCACGTGAAATAAAAGAAAGTTCATGTCTTTTTTGATTTACTCCTGGACGCAACAAATTCCCTATGCTGCCGTAGTAGGTATGTAAGTGTTGAAGGCACAGACAGGAAACAATGCAGTGGTGATGAACTGTCCTTGAGTAGTTTTGTAAAGGTACGTATAGTGGCCTCGTCGCGCCTCTCACTCAGTGATGGGAGAGAAGAAGTTGGAACACCTATTATCCGACAGCAACATTTTTGGACCCTTTCTAACTCATCAGAGAGACCTTTAGGTGGTCCACCCCATACTGGACTAGCATACTCAAGAACTGGCCGTATAAATGTCAAATATATTTTTATTAAAACATCACATGGGAGACCCGCATTTTTAGCAACACCGAGATAGTGGATTCTAGGACGCACCTTCGAAATCATGTACTTAATGTGTGCGCCCCACGACAGATCAGAAGAAATTTGAACTCCAAGCAGTTTAAAGGTGGAAACTCTGCTAATTACATGTCCTGATATTACAGGAGAGGAAGGGCAGGGAATGTTTTTTGTCTTTCCTGGCGCTAATGACCATGTCCACTGTCTTACCTCCATTCATTGCCAATAAAAATTCATGTCCCCATTCTGCCACTGAATCCAAGGCCTTCTGTGTTAACCCTGGTAAAGATCCCATTAAAAGTTCAGTGATTGTTAAATCATCGGCATATTTCACCGGAATTACTGAAGGAGGCAGGCGGGAATCCAAGCTGTTTATGGAGATGACAAAAAGCAGAGGGGATAGAAGTGCCCCCTCTGGAACACCAGCTGAAATTGGGTAGGAGTTAGACACACAGGAGCCCCACTTCACTTTTTGCTCTCTGTTACTCAGATAGCTCCTTACACTGAGCCAAAGTGGACGTCTGACATTCATGTCAGCTAATGCATAAAGCAGCTGACAATGATCAACTGTGTCAAAAGCTTGAGTAAAATCAACAAAAACAGCATGAATGTCCAATTTAGGATTGCTGTTGAGTGCTTCATGCCAGTGTTGCAGAATTTGAATCAGTGCAGTGTCAGTGGATTAAATTATCAAATTTATTTTGAGACAAAATGCATAATTTGTCATTTTCAGAATGTTCAAGGTGATTATTTGCACACGCATGTACGCACACACACACAGAGGTGCATTCTAATAAAAAAAAATAATATTGTGGAAAATATTTATTTTTTCTGTAATTTAATTCAAAAAGTGGAATTTTCATATATTCTAGATTAATTACACATAAAGTGAAATATTTATTTGTTATTCCCTTTTTTGTTTTTTTTCGGGGTTCCGGGAACAAGGTTATGACGATTTTATGGGCCGTTGGGGAAGGGTACGTGAAGTCTGACGTGTGCAACTGCCTGCCAGCACCTGCATCAGCAGCACACGTACATGGTCCAGTGCATGGCATGATTAAATATGGACCCCTAGTGTTGCTTCTTCGACACAACGTTGAAGTGAGCGACAGACGGGGAACGTCTAGGTTACTATAGTAACCTCCGTTCCCTGATTGAGGAATGAGACGTTGTGTCCTCCTGGGGGGAACAAGGCGACGTGCCAAGCATGGGAGCAGGCCGCGCCAGCAGCGCCTTTTCTATCTACGTTTCTCGCATAGAGTTAAAGTGGCTAGGGCCATCTTAACGCTACCATTACGCATCTGGGAAGGCGATCTTTCCCAGTTCCTATTCTTTCAGGGGGAAAAGACCCTGTGGAGACCACACCTGCCCAGACTGGGGGAGGTAAAGCATGGTGAATAGATCACATGGGCTTTTAGGTCACACGTGGAAAGTGGCGCGATGGTAGATCCTGCCTCATTGGGAGGGAGGAGTTGCTACAGACACGGTGACCAGGGGGCAGTGAGAACTGCCCAAGGGAGACGCGGTCCGCTCGCAAGGGGACCATTCTGCGGAAAATACACACAGGGGGATAAGTCCATGTAGGAGCCCTTCCTGTGGAGCACACTGCATTGGAATTGGCCGGCGAATTCTTCCGCTGAATTCACGGACCAGAGGGCTCGGGAGGAGTCATCCAGGGAGCCGAGTTAGTGGGATCTCCTGGGATAAGAGTGCACTGTTTTACCTCAGCGGAGAGAAAGGGTGCTAGGTGCAAGAAGTCCACCCGGTCAGTTTGTCAGCTTGTTACAGAGTTCTACCGGCTCGGACCTGAGATTGTAAAATCTTGCAAAGGTATTGGGTGTTGCCCAACCCGCTGCTCTGCATATGTCTGCTTGGGAGGTGCACCTGGCCAGTGCCCACGAGGACGCAACACTTCTTATCGAGTGTGCTTGGACCCGCAAGGGGGGCGCACGGCCTGGGTGTGATAGGCCAATGTAATTGTGTTACATTTAAAGCTCTGCGTGCAGTCCAAGTAGATATGCAAAGCAAGTACCGGACACAGCAACGAAGGGGCTGGGCCTGCCTCCTCCCGGAGCAGCGCTTGCAGGTTCACTACCTGGTCCCAGAAGGGAGTGCTAGGAACCTTGGGCACATAGCCCAGTCACAGTCTAAGGATCACATGAGTGTCTGCCGGACCAAACTCCAGGCAGGTGTCGCTGACAGAGAACGCTTGCAGTTCCCCGACAATTTTGATGGAGGCGAGTGCGATCAGGAGAGCCGTCTTCAGGGAGGGTTAGGGGTTAGGAGTCCGACTGATTCTAGCGGCTTGAAGGAGGGTCTCTGAAGGCCCGAGTGGACCACTGAAGATCCAGGGAGGGGAACAAGCTTGGCCGGTAGGGATTTAACCTCTGGATGCCTCTTAGGAACCTGATAATTAAGTCGTGCTTACCCAAAGACTTGCCATCTACTGTGTCGTGGTGGGCTGCGATAGCAGTTACATACACCTTCAAGGTGGAGGGGGACAGCCTCCCCTCCAACTTCTCCTGCAGGAATGAGATCACTGACCTAACTGCGCACCTCTGTGGGTCTTCAGCCCGGGAAGAACACCAATTTGTGAACAAGTGTCACTTCAGGGCGTAAAGTTGCCTGGTAGAGGGAGCTCTGGCTTGGTTGATCGTATCTACGACAGCAGGTGGTAGATCAGCTAGATCTTCCACATCCCGTCCAGGGGCCAGACGTGGAGGTTCCAGAGGTCTGGGTGTGGATGCCAGAGCGTTCCCCATCCCTGAGAAAGAAGGTCCTTCCTCAGGAGAATTTGCCAGGGAGGGGCTAGAGAACCAAGTCCGAGTGGGCCAATAGGGGGCTTGTTCCCCGTCCTCCCTGATCTTGCACAGCACCTGCACAAGCTGGCTCACTGTTGGAAATGCATACTTGCGCAGCCCCGTGGGCCAGCTGACACCTCTGTTCGGGAGTACCAGAGCGGGCAGTGGGAGGTCTTTTTGGAGGAGAACAGGTCTACCTGGGCCTTGCCGAACCGTTCCCAAATCAGCTGGACCAACTGGGGGTGAAGCCTCCACTCTCTGCAGGGCAAGTGTTGTCATGATAGCGCGTCCGCTACCACGTTGAGGTTGCTTGGGATGTGAGTGGCACACAGAGACTTGAATTGCTGCTGGCTCCAAAGGAGGAGACGACGGGCGAGTTGTGACATGTGATAGGAGCCTACGCCACCTTGGTGATTTATGTACGCTACCGTGGTGGTGCTGTCTGATTGGATCAAGACATGTTTGCCCTGAATTAGCAGTAGAAACCTCCGCAGGGCAAAAAGTACAGCCAACAACTCTAGGCAGTTGGGGCCCCTTTCCAACGACCCACGGCTGCGGGCCCGTTGCACACGGCGCCCCAACCCAGTTTGGAGGCGTCTGTGGTGCTGTGGTGCAAGGGGACTCCTGTCCATAGAAAGGAGAGGTCTGTCCAGGGTTTGAATGTTTGGCAGCAGGTGGGGGTGTTAACCACTCGGTGCATGGTATGCATGCATATGCATCAACCCGAGGTGCGTGACCGCCGTGGAGGACTCCATATGCCCCAGGAGCCTCTGGAAATGTTTTAAAGGGACCGCTGTGCCCGGCCTGAACATGGCAAGGTATTTCAGCACTGACTGCACACGCTCGTTGTTGAGGCACGCTGACATTGAGACTGAGTCTAACTCCATGCTGAGAAAAGAGATGCTCTGAACCAGGGCGAGCTTTCTCTTTTCCCAGTTGACCTGAAGCCCTAAAAGGCTGAGGTGCCTGAGCACCTGGTCCCTGTGGGTGCATAGAAACACTCAGGAGTGGGCCGGGTTGAGCCAGTCATCGAGGTAGTTGAGTATGCGGACGCCTGCTTCCCGGAGCGGGGTTAGGGCTGCCTCTGCGACCTTCGTAAAGACGCGAGGGGACAGGGACATGCCGAAGGGGATGACCTTTCTACTGACGCTTGGTCGTCGAATGCAAACCGTAGAAAGGGTCGATGTCAACGCAATATTGAGATGTGGATGTACTAATCCTTCAGGTCTACCACTGCGAACCAATCTAGATGCCGGACACAAGTTAAAATGTGTTTTTGCGTGAGCATTTTGAACGGGAGTTTGTGCAAAGCTGGTGGAAAACTCGCAAGTCCAAGATCGGTCGTAAGCCACCACCTTTCTTGGATAGGATGAAGGGCTATAGAAACCCTTCTTCATCTCGGTTGGAGGGACAGGCTCTATCGCATTTTTGAGTAAGAGTCGCGATTTCCACGCGCAGGGATTTGACATCTTCGCCGTATACTGGGGGGGGGGGGGGGGGTTGGCAAATTGAATTGCATAACTGAGTCGAATGGTCCTGGGTATTTCGAAAGAAATTTTTCTGAATGGAACCGATGCATTTCCCTCCCTTTATACCGTATGTCCGGGGGCGAGATATGCAAATTCTGTTTGCGCGAGGCTCTCAAGAGAGACCCCTAGTGTCACTTCTTTGACACAACGTCTCGTTCCCTAGACATAACCTAGATGTTTGTTTTTTAAATCATATTCTTCTATTATATCAAAAATATTTTTTGCATTTTTACTTTTCACTATTAAAATAATAAAATAATTTAAAATAATTAGTTTGTAACCTGTAAATTGTTTCTTTTGGGAAAAACTGTTTTATATATATATATTTATAAACTACTAAATAAAATGTTATCAAACATATTTCTGATCTGCATTCTGCTTCCTGCTTCCGCGCTGTTCGGACGCTCTTGCTTGCTGATCCGCGCTTTGCTCTATCGCTTTTATATTTTTATTTTTATTTTTTATCTCCTTTTATCAACTAATTTTAATTTAAGCAAATCAGCACAGTGCTCAAAAGCTTGGACTACTACTACAAAAAAAAAAGGCAGAATTCTTTTATCCGACCAGCCTCCCACTGAAAGTTTTCATTCCAGGGAAGGGAAAACACAACTGCCTACATTCAAAAGGATAAGAGAAAATGCCTCTTCTGGAATCTACTTGCTGCACTAACTGCCACAGACTTTTACAAAGGATTGCAGTTCTTGAAACAAAGTTACTTGCGGGACCACCAAACCAGACGGAACACACAACAGAGCTTCATCATGGACGCCCTCAGCATACAGCTGGTGAGTCCCATGAATCTATTGCTCCTCGACAGGCCATAATGAGTGTAGAGAAACAAGCCGATTGACTTACAAATCAATGGCACAAACAGGGAGCGAGACCAAAAAGCACTCGAGACATCAGATTGTCACGAGCATCACATATTGCCGCAGTTGCATCCTCTACCCCAGATATGGCTCTGACAAGGATTGCAAACACTGGTTTCCTACCACCGCCTATACATCTTGAGAACAGATTTGAAGCATTAATGAATGAGGAATCCCCAAATATAATAAATGTGATCAAACACAGACTGAATCAGCCAGTAGCTAACACTGATGCTAACTGGCGCTCAAGGTCGAGCAGACAGCGGCACTCAGCTCAGAGCACAGCTGGGCCCAGGACTCTGATAGTGGGTGACTCCATAATCAGAAACATTAGCAGCAGGGATACAACTACGTGCTGCCTTCCACAAGCAACAACTTCTGATGTAAACAGGGAACTTCAGAATATTCTGATGAAATATCAGACTGCAAATCGACTCATCATTCATGTGGGGAAGAATGATATTCATAAAGAGCAGTCAGAACTCCTTAAGAAGGATTTCAATGAACTTTTTGAAACACTTAAAAGACTGAAAGTTCAAACATTCATCAGTGGACCACTTCCAGCAAGAGGAACAAACAGGTTCTCACGGTTGCTTGGGCTTAATACATGGCTGCAAAAAACCTGTAATATAAAAGGAGTGAACTTCATTGACAACTTCAATCTTTTCTGGAGTCAGAGGCAACTGTTTTGACAGGATGGCCAACACCCAAACAAACTTGGTTCAAGAGTGCTAAAGGACAATATCTACTTCTCCCTCAATCATCCTTCTGCAGTGTGTGCCAATCCAATCAATCTGAATGGCACACACACACCTGGACACAGTATGAATGACCACAGGACTTCACTTCAGCACCTGAATGGACATTTGGTTGACAATTCACACAAGGACAATGATAACACCACTCAGCCACAACAATTTCTGCTCACGGACACAATCTCAGCTGACCCCTGCCCACAAAGCTCACCACAGACAGACTGTGACATATTAGAACTGCTCCAAGATTCAGCACCCAAGGACGACTTTCTGGAAAACACCCAGGGAGACCAGGACAGCATATTACAGCCGATAACACCACAGCAACAGCCCCTCTCACCAGACATGTTATCCCTCTCTCCAGCATCTCCACATCTGTGCTTCTCAGAGAAAATGGAAGGACTGGTGTATGTTGGAACCAAACTATCCCACTCATTTGCTGCAAGCCCCCAGATATCAAGCAAAAAACGGCAGGCCCCTAAACCACCAAAGCCTGCGGGCAAAGCTCGCCCTCCCCCTCGTCCTGTGAGAGCTCTTCGGCCTCTGCCACAACGCAAGGGCTCACACCCTCCTCCATCTGCTCGAGGTGAACCAAAAACAACTGATACCAGCTCTCAGTGATATGTGTCGGGTCCCCGCTATGATAACAGTAACTTTCTCAAATGTTTACAAAACAAGTGGGAACCCAGTGTGCCTGTTTCTTTCTCTATTGCTGTTCGATGTCATGATAGAAAGTCTAAGGCCTTCAAAAGCCATACAGCAAACCCATCTAATCTGGTGCCTATTACACACCAAACTAAGATTGCTGTGGGGTCAAAAAGTAAGACTGTTAAGTTAGCACTTTTAAACATCTGCTCACTTAAAAATAAATCACTTCTAGTCAACGACTTAATAAGCACATACAACCTGGATTTTATGTTTTTAAATGAAACTTGGCTAGAAGACAGCTGTAGTGCAACAGTCCTTAATGAAACATCCCCTCCTAACTTTACTTTTCTGAGTGTCTGCAGAGAAGGCAGGAGAGGTGGGGGCTTAGCTGCTCTTTTTAAAGATGTCTATCAATGTAAGCAAATATAATTTGGGAATTACCCGTCTTTCGAATATCTGGGTAGTGTGTTAAAAGGTGCTCCACGCATTTTACTTATCATTATTTACAGGCCTCCAAAATACTCTCCAGCCTTTGCTGAGGACTTTACAGAACTGTTATCAACAATTACCTCAGAGTTTGACTGTTTTGCCATTGCTGGAGATTTTAACATTCACATAGATAATGCAGAAACCAACATGACAAAATAAATCAAAACTGTTTTAAAAACGTTTGATCTGACTCAGCATGTACATGGACCCACACACAATCATGGACACACTCTAGATTTACTGATCAGTAAGGGTCTAAACATTTCATCGATTGTTATTAAGGATGTAGCACTGTCTGATCATTTCTGTATTTTCTTTGATATATTGATCTCTCCTGCCATTGAAGCTAGATCTGTGTCTGTCAAGAAGAGATGCTTAAATGAGAACACTAGTGTACTATTTATGAAGGCTATATCTTTAACACCAAGTATATCTACTGACACTGTTGATTTTCTCCTTGATTCTTTTAACTTAAAAGTTAAAAGTGTAATTGATGATATTGCTCCTGTGAAAGTGAGGAAGAAGAGTGGCAGTCAAAAAGCACCTTGGAGAAACAACAGCAGTGCAAAATATGAAAAGACAATGCAGAAAAGCAGAGCGCATTTGGCAGAAGACAAAACTTGTAGTCCATTATAATATTTACAAAGACAGCATCCATGCTTTTAATATGGAACTAGGCAAAGCTAGACAGTCTTTCTTTTCGAATATTATAAACAGAAAATTAAACAACACACTCTTTTTGCAACTGTTGAGAGACTGACAAACCCCCCAAGCCAGATTCCCTGTGAACTGCTCTCAGACAGCAAGTGCAGTGAGTTTGCTTCTTTCTTCTCTGAGAAAATAAATAATATCAGAAAGGTGATCAGCACATCCTTGAGTTGTGCTGGGGTCAGACAAATCAAACCACAACCTGAGAAAGTAGTTACTTTGTCTGACTTCAAAGAAATTGATGGCAAAATTTTGGAAGAAACCGTACGGCACCTTAAAAGATCAACCTGCGCCCTTGATGCACTTCCAACATCTTTTTTCAAAAGTGTGTTCAACTGTTTAGAAGCAGATCTCCTAGAAGTGATAAACTCCTCACTTCTCTCTGGGAGTTTTCCAAACTCCCTGAAAACTGCAGTTGTCAAGCCCCTCTTGAAAAAGAGCAATCTGGATAAGACCATATTAAGCAACTATAGACCGATCTCAAATCTTCCTTTCATAGGCAAGATCATTGAAAAAGTTGTCTTCAATCAACTGAACAAATTCTTGAACTCGAATGGATACTTTGACAATTTTCAATCTGGTTTCCGATCACATCACAGCACAGAGACAGCGCTCATAAAGATAATAAACGATATTCGCTTAAATACTGATACAGGCAAATTATCAGTACTGGTACTACTCGACCTCAGTGCTGCATTTGACACTGTCGATCACAACATACTTCTGGAAAGGCTGGAAAACTGGGTGGGGCTTTCTGGGATGGTCCTAAAATGGTTCAGGTCATACTTAGAAGGGAGAGGTTATTATGTGAGTATAGGAGACCATAAGTCTGAGTGGACGCCCATGACATGCGGAGTCCCTCAAGGCTCAATTCTTGCTCCACTCCTGTTCAACCTGTATATGCTCCCAATTAGCCAAATAATGTGAAAGAACCAAATGGCTTACCACAGCTATGCAGATGACACACAGATCTACTTAGCCCTATCACCTAACGATTACAGCCCCATTGACTCCCTGTGCCAATGTATTGATGAAGTAAACAGTTGGATGTGCCAAAACTTTCTTCAGTTAAACAAAGACAAAACTGAAGTCATTGCGTTTGGAAACAAAGATGAAGTTCTCAAGGTGAATGCATACCTTGACGCTAGGGGTCAAACAACTAAAAATCAAGTCAGGAATCTTGGTGTGTCTCTAGAGTCAGACCTTAGTTTCAGTAGTCATGTCAAAGCAATAACTAAATCAGCATACTATCATCTGAAAAATATTGCAAGAATTAGATGCTTTGTTTCCAGTCAAGACCTAGAGAAACTTGTGCATGCTTTCATCACCAGCAGGGTGGATTATTGTAATGGACTCCTCACAGGCCTTCCCAAGAAGACCATAAGACAGTTGCAGCTCATACAGAACGCTGCTGCCAGAATTCTGAGCAAAACCAGAAAATATGAGCATATCACACCAGTCCTCAGGTCTTTACACTGGCTCCCAGTTACATTTAGGATTGATTTTAAAGTATTATTACTGGTATATAAATCACTCAATGGGCTAGGACCTCAATATATTGCAGATATGCTCACTGAATATAAACCCAACAGGTCACTCAGATCATTAGAATCACATCAGCTAGAAATACCAAGGGTTCACTCTAAGCAAGGAGAGTCTGCTTTTAGCTATTATGCCAGCCGCAGCTGGAACCAGGTTCCAGAAGAGATCAGATGTGCTCCTACAGTAGTCACATTCAAATCCAGACTCAAAACACATCTGTTTAGCTGTGCATTTACTGAATGAGCACTGTGCCACTGTGTGTCCGACTGTTTGTACTGTGTTTTATTAGATTTTTTTTTTATTCTAAACTGTTTTAATTATTCTTATTTTATTATTCTTGTTTTTTTCTTTTTAATTTCTACTATGTAAAGCACTTTGAATTACCATTGTGTATGAAATGTGCTATATAAATAAACTTGCCTTGCCTTGCCTTGCCTTGATCATTTTGCTTGGAAATGTAGTTTCTTTGAAATTGCAACCTGCAATTAAAAATGATGGGAGACAGGGTGGTAGAATTAGAAAGGAATCCTTTGATTAGGCATATAAAAGAGTTGGGGATAGCTTTGATTATAGAATTAAATGTGTTCCAATTACAGGCTATATCATATTAAAGACAGAAAATCTCATATGATAAAAAACATCCTCTGCTATTGACTAAATGAAGCAACGACCAGATACATTTATCAATCCAGTCCTTATTATACAGTTAATTCTTTCTTATTGTGATATCTATTATTCCATATTGGGGTCTTATGTGACGTGAAATTATAATTGTATAAATGCTTCCAGTACAACAAGACTTGCTAGTGAATCTGGGATAGTTTAATAGGGAGATATTGGGGACTGAAATCACATCTAAGTAAAAATTATATCTCTCCCAATTTTTAAAAAATGTCTCTGGGAATATGAAACCAAAGGTTGTTGTTATTTAGAAAATGCGAGAAATTTAGAAAGATTTTAACCAGTTAATTTTTTGGGTACCATTTATGAAATCAAAATCAATGGCTTGTAGACCTCCATCTTTGAAATCTTTAGTCAACTTTGCTCTTTTAATGTAATGAAATTTATTTCTCCAGATAAAATCTAAAATTAACCTAATTAATTTTTTTTAATCACTTTATTTGGAATTGCCAATGAGCATGCAGGATAGATGCACCTTGATAAACTATCAATTTTAATAAAAAAATATAATCCGAATAAACTAATATCTCTCAATAACCATGAATTAAGTTTAGTTTGGCATTTATCAACTACTTTCCTCAAGTTCATATTTTCATGTTCAGTTGAGTCTTTGGAAATATATATTCCTAAATATTTCACTGTGGATTTTATAGGTATGTTATAGGCCTTGGTTAACTGACATTGATGAATTGGCATTAATTTAAAATTACATTTAAATTAACTTTAGAGAAGGTGTGAATCGTTTGTAGAATTTTGGGACCTTCTGACAGCTGCTTCATAAAAATGGTAGTGTCATCAGCTAACTGGCTGATGATTACTAGTTGCCCAAAAGCCTCGAATGGAGCTATGTTTTAATTTTTAACAAAGATAGAAAGCAGCTCTGTAGTCATTATAAAGAGAACTGGGGATAAGGGGCAACCTCTGACCCCAGCATAGCTGGGATATGTGAAAAATAAATAATTTCACTGTATATATGCAGAAATGTATGTATAATGTGTGACAATTGGGCAATTAAATTAAAATTAAATTAAATTAAACCCTGTTTAACTCCATGTTTGATTGAGAGTCGCTTATAATTTTATGTAGGAATTTTTTCAATCTGCTTGCGTAGATAATAGTTTCAGTTTTGTAATCTGGGTTTAATAAGGTAATGCGTCTAAAGTTAAACATTTTGGGGGGCTTATTTGGTTTAGGGATTAAAGTTATTACACCTTGTTTCATAGTAGGGGGGAATGTCATATTATCTGTTGCTTCTTTTAACATATGAGAGAAAGGATCTTTTAATAAGTCCTAGAAGTGTTTATAGAAATTGGCTGAAAAGCCATCGCATTCTGGATATTTGTTTAACGATAAGTTGTCTACAGAGTTATCCAGTTCATCAGAGGTAATATCAGCATCAAATAACAACACTAACTCATCATCTATATGGGGATCTTTATCATCCAAGATCTTTAATTTGGCTCAAGAATTATTTGATTCAGCATCATCCAAGGAAAAGGCTGAGGAATATCATTTTTTATAGAAAGACAGCTTCCTTAGCAATCAAGTTCAATCTGTAACTACATTGCCATTAGTCAATAGTGATTTTATTGAAAGTCTCTCCTGCCTTCTTTTTCTAGATGACAAATATGAGGTGCTTCTTTCCCCTTCCTCAATCCACTTATAATCTTATGAAGGCTCCTTTAGGTTTCGAAGATAGATATAATCCAGTTTAGATGGCTTATATAGTTTAGATTGAGTTTATAGTTTCTGTTTATCATTATCAGTGCGTGATGTCCTGTTATAATAGTTGTTTATATATTTAGTGATGATAATTTATTTTAATTTGTTGTTTCTATTGAGTGATTTTCCAAAATGAATAGAGAATTCTCACATTTTAAATTGAAGGAATTCCCATTTAGCAATAAAGAATGTTAGAGAATCATCATTCATAGCATTATATTTTTAATACCCTCATGGAATGATTGGCATTTTAATAAATTAGAATTACATTTCCAATGCCCTTTATTATTTAAGATAACACCAGAAGGTTTAAGAACCAACTTAATAACAGAGTGATCTGTGAGAGGAGCTGCTGACATATAACAGTCAGAAACAAAGTTCATCACAGTGAAAGAGATTAACCAGAAATCTTTTCTTGTTTTTGCTGAATTATTTGGTTTAAACCAAGAATATTGCTTGAATATTGCTGGAGTGTGGATATTTGGTGCACCAGGGATCCAGCACATTTTGCGTGTGACAGAAATCAGACAATGTAGGGTTATAAGAGCTATGATGACATTTGTGAGGGTATCTATACAGCCATTCATCATTTACCATGTTAAAGTCGCCACCCATAATTACTTTAGCAGTAGGATAGAAGAGGTTAAGGTCATCAATAACATCGGAAACATCTGAAATCAATTGGCTGTTTTGAACTTGAAGTGATGGGGCTTTAAAAAATAAATGGGTTCATGGCTCAAAGCTTCTGTACACAGATCAATAAACTGCTATCTTGTGGTCAGAAATATAAAGTGCACATAGTAATCCTCTGTGGTTGATGTTATTTGGTTTTCAAGCAATAAAAATGATTAACAATGCTTCTGCAAAATTATTTATGACTTTGCTTATAAAACAGCAATTTTATCGTAGAAACTCCACACATAGTTAATTCCAAAAGGGCTGTTTTGTGTAAAACATGTTGAAGATTAGTGGACAGGCAGTCGATTTATTAAGTGGTAAGCTATTTCCTCACAAAAGTAGTTTATTCAGCATTCTGAACCATCTCCATTAACATCCTGTCACAAATCCCATCTCCACTGTTCCTTCCACTCACCACCAGAGGACTCCATCACCTGAGTATTGACTTTCACTCTATTAACTACATTTCCCATATCCCTGTACCTGGTTCTGAATACATGCTCACCTGTTGCTCATCTGCTCCACTATATAAGACTATCTAGATTTCATTGCGATGTCTCGTTTTGCCCTGCATACATTTCTGAGCGATATTCCCTGTTGTTATTACCTGCCTGTGTTTGATACCTGCCTGATTTCCCCGTTTGATTCTCTGCTGCCTGCTTACATTTACTACTGTTTACCTGGAATAATACTCTGATTGTTTGCTGCCTGCTCTGACCTCTTGCCTGTTTGTGACCACCCCTTTGATTATCCTTGGATACTGCTACTGCTGGTGATTGACCTTTGCCTGTTTACCTGTTTTCATTAATATTAATAAAGCTGTACATTGATCTCAGTTCCGATGCAGGGCCGCCGCTGGCCAAATTGATGCCCTACGCAGAGCTCCAGGTGGATGGGGGTGGTTTGCATGATATGAGCGGGAAGTGATCATCTGTGTTCTGAACTGCTTTCGGGTCCTTGAATTACGTATAACGTGCGAGTAAGGGCAGCCGGTGGACTTTCTGGTGCCCACCTATGGTAAATCCCCATGAACCACCCGCCCCCCGGCACGCTTGCTTGCTTCCGTCTGAGCTCGGGATGAGTGCGGCTCGCCTCGCGGCCAGCCGGCATTCTCCCTTGAGCCCCAGGAATTGGATGACGACATCGCCGCTGCATCAGAAAGCGTCACATCGGTGTCTGATGCTGATGACTCATCTGGGCTGCCACCTTCGGGTCTGCTTGCCCAGTCTGAGGCTGATGCGCAGATGTCCGCTCATAGCCACACCCCCCCCCCCCAGTTCCGTTCTTCCCGGAAGTGCATGACGATCTGACGTGATTGTGGGGGGCACGCCTGGAACACACGCGCTCTCACTACCTTGGATGGCAGGGCAGCCCACGGGTACACGAAGGTCCCCCATGTGGACAGAGCGGTTTTGATCCACTTGTGTCCAGAGATCGCAGCCACCTGGCAGGACCGCCCGGTACTCCCCTCCAGAGCCAGTAAAATCGTCATCACATTCCTCCAAAGCCTACAGTGCCACCGGACAGGCTGCCTCTGCCCTGCATGCCATGGCTCTCCTGCAGGTCCATCAAGCCAAAGCACTTAAAGATCATGGTCAAGATCTGCACCTGGGTAGTCCCGACCCCGACGTGCTGCAGGAACTGTGCTCTGCCACCGACCTCGCTCTCAGAGCCACGTAGGTCAAAGCGCAGACACTCGGGCGGGCGATGGCCACCCTCGTGGTCCAGGAGCGCCACCTCTGGCTGAACATGGTCGAGATGCGCGACGTTGACAAGGCAAGGTTTCTCAACGCCCCCGTCTCCCAGCTTGGCCTCTTCGACGACACCATCAATGACTTCTCCCAGCAGTTGTCAGCGGTTAAGAAGCAGACAGAGGCGATATCTCATATCATGCCGCGGCGCCACCTAACCAGCGACCAAACGACAGGCAGCTCCGAAAACCTGGGCATAGCTCTCAGCCCCGGCATCGAGCACCTCGCTGGCGGCATATGCTCCCCATCTCCAGGACCCCTTCCTGGACCAGAAAAGCTCAGAAGCGCTCCTGAGACGGGTGACCCAGGCAGTCGGATGTTCGCTCTGGAGCTTGTACCAAGACCATTCCATCCCCGGTGGAGGGCCGGGAAGAGAATCCTTGTTTCCCTTATGTTTCATTTGCTCACACCCCGCTGGCTGTGTGATTTCCTCACTCCCTGGGTCATCCATCCGGTGAGCACCGTTCTCATGGCACCTGGCCCTAAAACTCTACAGTCCCGGTTCCCCGGACGTACCTCCCTGGCCTCCGGCCCCGCTGGCTGGCCAGGACCATCCGACTCGGCTACATGATTCAGTTCGCCCGGCTCCCGCCTCGTTTCAGCGGTATTCGCTTCCCTTCCACGCATGACAAGAAAGCCAGCGCCTTACTTGCAGAGATCACGACCCTGCTCCTCAAGGATGCGATAGAGCCCGTCCCTCCAGCTGAGATGGAGAAGGGTCTCTACAGCCCTTACTTCATCGTACCCAACAAAAGCGGCGGGTTGCAACCAATCTTGGACCTGCGAGTTCTCAACCGGGCCTTGCACAAACTCCCTTTCAAAATGCTCAAACAGAAACTGATTCTCACCTGCGTTTGACAGCTAGATTGGTTCGCGGCGGTAGACCTGAAGGACATTTACTTCCATGTCTCCATTCTGCCTCGACACCGACCCTTCTTACGGTTCGCGTTCAACGGCCTGGCATATCAGTACAAAGTCCTACCCTTCGGCCTGTCCCTGTCTCCTCGCTCGCTTTGAGCCTGGCACAGCGGTTCATCTAAAACAATTCCCCGCCATCTCCTCGTTTGGGTTCAGCCACGACTCAAGTCGCTGCATGCCACTCATATCCCTGGCAACTGCAACGCGATGGCGGACACGCTGTTGCGACAGGTTTCGCCCAGCAGAGAGTGAACGTTCTCTGTCAGCGACACCTGCCTGGAGTTCGGTCCGGCACTTTCTCACGTTATCTTGAGACCCCGACCGGGCTACGTGCCCAAGGTTCTGACGGCCCCTTTCAGGGACCAGGTCGTGAACCTGCAAGCGCTGCCCCGGGAGGAGGCAAACTCAGCCCTCTCGTTGCTGTGTCCGGTGCGTGCTTTGCATACCTATTTGGACCGCACGCAGAGCTTTAGATGTTCTGAGCAGCACTTTGTCTGCTTTGGTGGATGGCGGAAAGGGAACGCCGTCTCCAAACAGAGGTTAGCTCACTGGGTAATTGATGCTATCTCCTTAGCCTATCACACCCAGCCCGTGCCCGCCCCCTTGCGGGTTCGAGCACACTCCACGAGAAGTGTGGCATCCTCGTGGGCACTGGCCCATGGCACCTCCCTAGCAAACATCTGCAGAGCAGTGGGCTGGGCAACACCCAATACATTTGCCAGATTTTACAGTCGAAGGGTTGAGTCGGTCTCGCCCCGTGTTTTGTCAGGTCCGAGCCGGTAGAACTCGGTAACGTGGCACAACCAACCGGGTGTTTCCGCTTGCACCTTGCTCCCTTCAACAAGTTGATCCAGTGTGCCTTCTGCCCCAGGTCAGCCACTGAGTGTCGCTGCCTGGACGGTTTCCTCTCTAGCCCTCTGGCTATTCAGCAAAGCAATTCGCGACCAGGCCCACTATGAGTCATAGGTGCTCTGTGCTGGAGTCGCGGAGCAAGGTAAGTGCTTCGAATCTTCCCTCAGCTCGTTGGGGGCATTCGGGAGGGCTATGTGCAGCCGGTACAGGTGCCTCTGGGATGCAATAGCCTGCTTTGCACCCGTTTCGACAGTCAAGTAACACAGTCAGTGCGTGGCGCTTTTATATGGGACCCTGTGTGTCACTTCATTCGACACAACGTCGAGTGAGTGACAGAAGGGGAATGTCATGGTTACTGTTGTAACCTCCGTTCCCTGAGGGAGGGAATGAGACGTTTGCACCTGTCATAATTACATGTTAGAACAAACTTTGTGTCACCAAGACAGGCAAGCTGAGGGAAAATATTCCCAATAGAGGTGGCATTTTTGAGGAATCGATTTAGCCAGTTTATTTTAATTTAGTTATTTAGTGAGCTAAAATCAAAGAAGTTTAAGCCACCCTTTTTGAGAGAATTTAGTATCACTGACTTTTTCTAATAATGCGATTTATTTTTCCGTAAAAATCGATTCCATCGATTACTTTACATTTGGGCTTATCAACATAAAATGACTGAGCAGCATAGGATAGGTGAGACAGACCCACTTCTTTAACAAGCAAACCTCTGCCTTTCAAAGTAAGGTCTCTCTGCAGCCAGCAATTAAGCTGTTTCATTGTTTTTGTAACAATTGTGTTAAAATTAGCAGTGCATCTAGAGTTATCTTTAGTTATTTATATACCCAAATATGTAACACAGTTTTTGACTGCAATACCACCAATTGAATAAATCATACAGTTTTTTTTTATCAGAAGTTATTCAAATTTATTAAGATTAAGATGTAGTCCTGTGGCTTTAGAAAAGAGATGAAGAGTACATAGGGCTGCTGGTATTTGCAGAGAGTCTTCTAAGAACAGAGCAGTATCATCCGCTAACTGAATAATATTTAACTCTGTATTGCCAATACTGATGCCTTTTAGATGGCTTGCTTTAATGTGTGAACTAAGAAATTGTGTCGCAATTAAAAAAAGATAGGGAAACACTGTACATCCATGTTTAACAACACGGTTTAAGAAGAATCTGGGAGAGGTACTGCTATTTAACTACAGCATTTTGACCATATTAGAAAAGGAGTCAGGTCACCAAAGCCAATTCTATGTAGCGCTTGAAACAAAAACTCATGTTCTAGTGTGTCAAACGCTTTATAGTAGTCTAAGTATAAAATAAAACTTTCTTTTTGGAGTAAATATGAATAGTCTAATACATCTAATATTAAGTGTATGTTGTTTGATATATGTCTGTTTGGCAGAAATTCTGACTGTGTATCATCAATATTGGAATTTAAGACACATAATAGAACTAATTATTTTATAATTATTATTGGTAACACTTTATTTTACGGTGTCCGTGATACAGAGTAATTACTTAATTAATTACTTAGTAGCAGACGTTGTAATAACATGTAACAAAATGTAATTAACATGTAACTAAGTTATGGAACAGCATGTACTTACAGATTGTAATTACACACATGTAATAGGCAGCTACTGTTACACATATGTAACAGGCCGAGCCAGTTACATACGTGTTACCGACTTGGTACAATGTAATTATATAAGAAAGTACTTTGTACTACACAATGTAACAACAAGTGCTTAAATATGTTACTAAGGTGTGAAAAAAGCTGTTACATGTATGTAACATAAAGTGTATCAAGGTTGTACTTAAGTGCACTTCATGTGTATCTACATGCCTTATCCATCTGAATTAACCCACTAGTTCACAGCTTAATATTTGCAGTAGCTTCTTAATTAAATTACATTTACAGAATATTACACAGGTATAAGCTACGTAAAATAAAGTGTATCAAGATTGTACTTAAGTGTACTTCATGTGTATCTACAAACCTTATCCATCTGTACCTTAGTTTGGATTAACTCTCTAGTTCACAGCTCAAATACATGCAGTAGCTTCGTAATTACATTACAATTACAGAATATTACACAGGGATAAGCTACGTAAAATAAAGTGTATCAAGATTGTACTTAAGTGTACTTCATGTGTATCTACAAACCTTATTCATCTGTACCTTAGTTTGGATTAACTCTCTAGTTCACAGCTCAAATACATGGGGTAGCTTCCTAATTACATTGCAATTACATAATATTACACGGATAAGATACGTAAAATAAAGTGTATCAAGGTTGTACTTAAGTGTACTTCATGTGTATCTACAAACCTTATCCATCTGTACCTTAGTTTGGCTTAACTCTCTAGTTCACAGCTTAAATACATGGGGTAGCTTCCTAATTACATTGCAATTACAGAATACTGTTTTTTAACTCAATAGTGTAGCGTTGAATTGATGTGATGTGTTATCCTTACCATCCACCTGCCTGCACACAAAAGGTGACATTAACAAAATGAAAAGTCAAATTGTAAATTTATTTTTGCCCTCAAAACTCAAAGATGATAGACCTTTACAGCAAATACAACATATAATTGTCTGCTAAAATGTACCATGTTTCTCAAACAATAATGAGAATTAATACATATTTTATTAATTAAATCTATAGTATATTATACACTCTATAATATAAAGTGTAGAATAAAGTGTAATCTTGAACGTTCACTGATGTCAGTGGACATAAGTCAAAACTACAGAGTGTGAATGGGCTCACACTCTGTATTTTTGACTTATGTCGTGAATGGGCCTTCCAAAGATGCCTTTGTTGTTTTTCTTTCCTAGCCAATATGTCCATTCAATAAATTTCAGGTGGCTCTTCAGCATTTTCTCAGTATGGTTCTCCCTTAATCTCCACACTTGTCCTTTAATTGTTTCACCGGATAGTGATGATACCCTTGTGTAGTGAGGGACTGTACATATGCCCGCCAGGAATTGCTGTAAATTGTTGAACCTCTCCGAACATGCCGTTTAATGATTGGGATCAGAGTTGTGCGTGCTTGTGAAGGGACCAGCTTAAGAACAGGCCTTCGGCTACAGTGGTGTACTTCTAACAGACCAAAAACCCATCCATGTCTTGCCCAAGTACCACCATACCGTCCACGGTTATACTATAAGAAATACACAATTTCAGTTATGTATACACAAATACACAATAGATCTTAAAAGTGTGCACATAAAATCTTAGTTAACCAAATGCAGTTCTGCTAATGCTAAATTACTAGTAATTACTAATTACTAAGTAGATTTGAGCTGGAAAAAAAAAAACATAATTTACCATGAGTGAATTTTGACTCATCAATTACAACGAAACGATGTCTTGATCGTCCTCCAATTTTGAATTGGTGCTTTCTTTTCATTCTTCTCAATGCTTTTGTGCACACCTTTTAATTAAAAACCATCTTTAGTAAGCATAAAAAGCATTTACACCAGATTATTACACCAGATTTCGTTTCAAGCATATGTATTCTAAACTTGATTTGTTTACAAATTTTTCAACATGCCCAGGATGCACACCAGAGTTGTATTCAACAAAATGGGAACTTACAGTATGACAGAACAGAACCAAACTAAAACTTAAGTTTACCTTTCTGAGCTTTTTGGTCATTTTTGGTCACATGCCACTCCATCTTCCATCATGTCAATCTGGCGTAATCTCAATCCTTGAGCAAACCTATAAAACAACCAAGTTAGTATTTACAAAATTTAAAACCTTACCAATGTCAGAAATTAATGTTTCTGTGACATTTTCCCAGTGAAAATTATTTCCAAGGGATTTTGTTTTACTAACCTTATATAATGTATCTGTCCCATCTTTTATATAAAAACAAAATACTTAAAGGCAGGGTAGGTAGGTTTGAGAAACTAGCAGAAAACTGCTGGATTTTGAAAGTATCCAACAGAGAAACTCCCACCCCCTCCCTTCTGGGCTCCTTCCAAAGCCACGCCCCCAAAACACATGAACGCGCAAAGCCAACCGCTCAGCTGGAGGACGCGTTTACCAGCGCCGAGCGGAGAGGAGCGCAGTGCATGGAGTGACATCACATTTTTTTGCCTTGTTTGCCTGCGCTGACTGTATATGCAGGTACAGGTGGTAATGGGAATTTTGACTGCTCTTTCTCTGCCATAATTGTGAGACTTCGTGGCTTGCGGTCGGTACGCGCCTCTCCTCTTCCGAAATGAGCGAGTCAACCGAGTGCGCGCATGTGGGCAGCTCCTGTTGCAGAAGGGCTGGTAGCCATAGCAACGAGGGAGAGTGACAGTCACCCAGTCAATTAGAGCACTCGGTCCGAATGGAATAATGAGCTGTGTTTATTGCAGCCCTGAGAGGACTACAGACACTATTTTTATAAACTCCTTTTCAGAGTACTTACATTTTAGACATGTATTGGTATATAAAGAGAGTTTAAAAAAATTTGGCAAAAAGTGTTTTAGAGAAACATTGCCTACCCTGCCTTTAAAGTTGCATCTGTAGTGCCAGAATGTTTAATGCTGCTCAGAGGTGGCATAAATGCATTTACACAGCAGTTAAAATCACATAAGTAACATGAGATTTCTTTATTTCTAATTTAATATTTAAATTAACAATAACAACATGACTGAAAAAAGCCAATGGTATTTTTAAATAAAAAAATAAATTATGAGGCATGTTATATATTTTTTATGTTATATAAAATAAAATAAACCTTTTCGATATGTTTTTTTAAATGTTCCAACGTGAATTTCAGCAAGAACATCAGTGTTTATGCAGTTTCATCAAATGTAAGATTTTTTAAGATTTTTTTTTTTAAAACCTGCACAAATAAATACTACATGTACATACAGAACAAACCCATACAATAAGGAAATAAATTGTGTATCTCTGAATCTTTCAGGTTGGGGCCTATACAGAACAAACCCATACAATAAGGAAATAAATCGTGTATCTCTGAATCTTTCAGGTTGGGGCCTATTGTTGGGGCACAGATTCAACTGCAAAACGGGGTAACTGCAAGTAACTCAAGACATGTTTTATTATATTTACATATAAAACTTGGTTTATGTACTAAGACATCAATACATACTAATTAGAGATTGATCATATTGTATTTTCCTAGTACAAAATTGTGTTTAAAGAAACACAACAAATACATTATTTTGTTGAGAGGCTACTAGTACACCTATATATTGAATGTGTTAAATAATGTTATTTGTCTTTCCTTCCTGTGATGGGGTGGCTTAGGGAGAAGCCACAGATACAGCTTTTGTGTAACCAAAAGAATATCCAGTGGAAAAAAAAAAAAAACTGTAAGCATAATCATAAACAAGCCAGAAATTCACTAGGACTCTTATTTTGAAATGTCTATGCTTTACTACTGTTGCTACAGTTTTGTTTTTGTTTACCACAGATGCTCGTCCAAAAAGGTGAGGGACATAAAATATGCACTTTTACAACCCATACAATATAAAAACCATAATGTATAAAACAATAATTCCACTAGCCAGTACAATTGCAGCATTTTTACTTTGAAATCACATTTGGCCGTATCGAGATGTCTCTGTTTATCCGTCGGCGGAAAAAATAATAACACTTGAAATTATAATTAATAATTTTTTTTAACTATTTGAGCCTTTTTACGCCCTTAAATCTGATCAAACAGAACCATGGATATCCTGTAACATGCTGGTGGCTACTTAATTTCTAAGTATGTTTTGGAGTTTAATGAATTTTTTACACTAGTAAATTACCTGTAAATAAACATCAACCATTGATGGAGTTCTTTAGTTTATGGGATCCTGAAAAAATCGATCCGGTCCTGATCGATTTTTTCTTCTTTTGGATGTTGTTCTGTTTGCGATAGCACACCCTGTTTTAAAAAAAAAAAAAGAAAGAAAGAAAGAAAGAATAGGATTAATGGTACTAAAGTAATCAGTAAATTAACATATTTAAAGGGCATATTGCAGGTTAAAAAAAAATCAAAATTAATATATAACCTTGTATGAAAATACCATATGAAAAGATAATGCAGGATTTAAAATGTTTTAAAACGACATAAGGACACCAATTTAGTAGATGAAGTGAGCGTTTCTTTGACTGCTTGTAAAAACCGCTTTTTTCAACATCGCGTCATTTTACGTCACGAGAGGGAGTTGTGTGCTGTGCTCTGCAGCAGCTCGGTGCAGAGTAGGTTGGTATTCAGTAATAGCGGTCGTGAGTCAGTGTGTTTTCGGTAGTATTTTGTATTTCAATTTATCATCGTCATGGTAAATTGTTGTGTTTGTGGAGGTTCCAAAAACTCCAGCCTGTCAGGACATCGAGTCCACCGGTTTCCTAGCAAGAAAAAGGACGGTATCTTTCGTGCCTGGGTGCGGTTTGTGCAGGTGAAGAGACGGGATTTCTCTTCCGCATCGGCTTCGAAAAACGCGGTCGTGTGTAGCGTTCACTTCAGATCGGAGGATTATCATCCCCGCGATATGATGGAGTTTAACATGGGATGCCGAAGCAAGAACCAGGTGAGACTCGGAACTGGTGCGGTTCCTTCAGTGCACACCGCATCTTCATCGGGTTCTCCCGCCGGCGGGAAACATGAGGGTCACGGATCCGTCAGAGATGCAGCTCTACGAAAACGTGAACTGTGCACCGTAAGTCTTTTTATTTTTTTAACATTTACTAACTAACAAATCAGTCAACATAATGATTTAAGTCATGCAGGGATGCAAACAGCGCGCTTTTCGGCGCCTCCCGCTTTTTTCACGTCAGTTTGGGTGACTCGTGTGAATCGTGCAGATCCGAAGAGTGGGGGAGGGGTCTGTCTGATTAATTTCACCAACAGTAATTCTGGATTGCATCCACCAAACAAGTAAATAGGAAATAAGCAAATCAAAACACTGCGCGCCAAAACAGCAGGCCTATCATATGCGCGCAAGCGTGAGCCACTATTGTTTCTTCTTGCTGCGTAAACTGCCACTTCAACAAATTTCTCCCTGAGACTAGAGTTCGGCGCCGCGTGAGATCACTGGAGGTAAGGATATTTTTGGTTTATAATGTTATATAATCTACTAGTCATGTAATTTATTAGGCTATACATTTCAACAAGGCCTATTTCAATTGGGTAGGTAATGGTGTGTGTGTGTGTGTGTGTGTAACCTATATATATCATTACGTTTTAGCTACATCAAGTGCACCTGTAAAAGACCTAACCGTACGTTAGTGCTTGCTAGCAGATCAAATTATGGATGGCTGTAGCTACATAGAAAAAGTTGTTCGACTATAATCATGTTCGTTTGCACGTTATGCATTTTAATATTAAATTCCTGACTTGGCTAACGTTACTATCGCCTATCTTGTACAGTAATATTAAACCCTACGTTACCGCTTTTGCAATGTTGTTGTTGGTACACTGATACCACCGAGAAGCATTTAAACGAAAATGAGTGACAAACTGCGTTATTTTCAAATGGTGCATGCATGCCCATGGATTTACTATGGTTAATGTGTAAGGAATAATTGACGACAGGCCGTTGAATTATTAGAAAAATAATGCACAGGTGGTAATGCGGTCACGTCATTTTAGAGTTAATAACGGAGGTCTGAGCCACTGATAGCAGACTAATGATGGGGACACACTTACAACTTGCTGAAACATTCGAAGACTGATTGTTTCCATCGACTGTAGCAGGTCTTAAACACCGACTCTGAACACCGACTGGACGCGCTGAACACGCGTTTGGGCATGATAGTCATAAGTATAAAATTACATTCATAACTGGCCTTAGAGTAAGTGTGTCCCTGGCTTTATGCGGTTATTAGAGAGAGAGAGAGATGTTGCAATAATGAGACAGAAAAGCATGTGCGTCAATATTATTATTTATGTATTAATTCAATTCTTTTAAATTAATTTGTTCCTTCTTTTTTTCTATTATTGACAGTAGATAACCTAATAAATGAAACACACAAAGCCCTTTTAACAAGTAGGCCTATCAATAATTATTTATTTGTTATATTATCTGGAATAATTACGAAAACCGTGCAGCAGGACTATTAATTTATTTATATTCAGTTTAATTTTCTATTTATTATAGATAGGACTATATACTTTATTTATTAAAATTAAACTACATGTGTCAATTGATTGTGAAGTTAGACATAGAAAATGACAGATCAAGCGCATGGGGCTGCATGTTTTTTCGTGTTATAAATTGCTAAAAGATCTAACATGAAGATCTCCACCTTTGATGCAGCGCAGACTGTGAAATATGTCCTGAGGTCTAGGGGCAAGACTGGCATTGGCATGTTCAAAAGAGATGACATCAACATGGGGCCAATTGATAAAACTCTCTGCCGGAACATTAGGGCTGCAGGGAGAAGGGACAAGACCGGCAGAGAGAAGAGGATGGAGGCAAAGCAGAAGAGGCAGGCGGAGTATGGCTGCAGTGCTACATGTGAAAGTGCCGAGAAGGCCAAGACCACTGCTCTGGCCAAAGAGAGGCAGACACGTCTCAAACATGTTAAGAAAATGAATGCAGTCAGACGGAAGGCCCTGGATACGTTGCAGGAGGTGGCCAGAAAGAAGAGGAAGGAGGTGTAAAGCAAGAAGAAGAAGTGCTAGATAGCTAAATAAAAGTTTATTGTTCTGAATTAAAAAATTAAATTGAATATTCCAAATTCGTGTCGGTGTATTTTGATTTTCTCTATAGGCTATGTGCCTATAGGGGTGGGCCGGGGATGGCAGGGGTTGGTGGCAATGTAAGTATCTGGATATTTTCCGCGGGGCGAGGGCTTCGATTACCTCTCTCTTTTTTGACCATACATGTGTTTGCATCCCTGATAATGAGAAGCAACGTGACGTGTATAAGTTGTTGTAAAGTAAGTTACCGCAGCTAGCTTGTAAGGCATAATAACTATCAATATCAAACACACATATCACTAGGGGTGTAAATCGGAGCCTTCATGACGATTCGATACGATACCGATTTCTTAAGCCAACGATTCGATTATTTTCGATACTTCAGAATTCCCCGCGATACGATTCGATTCAATACTAGATATTTTTACATGATATCTATTAAGTTTTCAAATAAATCAACAAAAAATGAATTATTTGCCTTTTATTGAGAATACAGAAACAGTATTGTATTCACAATGTGTATGTTATTTTACACTATAGCAGTTGTGCTCAATGCACTGCAAATAGAACAGCAAATATAAGTTACTGCATCTACAGTTACAATAAAGTGCAATCCTGCACGTTTCTTTTATACAAAATTGGTTACATTTTGAAAATATAATTTGCATCTTATTAAGAGGTAATGGTCACACATCCTCTGCAGTAGATGAACTGCAAATAGAACAGTTACTACACAAAATCAGTTAAAGTGCAATAATAACAAAAAGTAACAAAAGTCTAGGACATAAGCCTACAGCCCATTCACTACAAAATAAAAATGCATTTGCATTTTGGAAGAATGAGGTATTTAGAAGCATGTCTCATGGCTTGAGCTATAGCAGGGGCCTTGCAAATAGAACAGTTACTCAACAAAACAGTTTAAATGCAGTAAGAATCAAAAGTACTCGCTCTGCACTCATAAGACCCTGAATAACTTCATCACGTACTTTGGTGTAGAAGTTCGGAATATAGGACTCGCTGAAATGTTGACGTGAGGGGATGTTGTACCTCGGCTCAAGAACTTCGAGCAGGTATCTAAAGCCTTCGTTCTCTACGACGCAATAGGGCCTCATGTCTTTGCACATAAAAAACACAATGCCTTTGGTGATGTTTTTTGCTCGTTTTGAAGTGCTCGACCACTTGGAAGGAAAAAATGTTGTCAGTGATTTGGCGGGCGTGGAAGCCTGTGTTCTTTCTTTACACTCGGAGTCGCCATCAATACCATGGCGCCTTTTCAGGTGTGTGGATAGATTCGACGTATTGCCGCAGTATCTTATCTCACACTGACACTCTTTCTCTTTACAAACGGCAACATCTTTTACCACTGCTCCATCTGTTTTCCTGAAGCCAAAATACTTCCACACCCATGACTTGACGCCGACTGGTGTATGTAACATTCGACTTTCATTGCCAGCTCGCTCTGACGGTTCCATCGCTCTTTCAGACTCAACACGCGTGTGAAGTAGAAGATAATAATGAGGTTAGCGCCACCCGCAGCTTAGGAGTAGGTTGTACGCATATGTCGGAGACGGAGTGGTAAACTCCGAGCGAACAGACAGGCAGCAAAATAAACACATTAATCGATACACTTGCGGACGTATCGATGCATTGAATCGTCGGCTGTATAATCGATGCATCGATACAAATCGATTAATATTTACACCCCTACATATCACCTGTCTAATGTTACACAGTGAGATGACCAAATGTTTTTTACAGAGCTCCGAGGTCCCAAGTAGCACCTGGTGTGAGTTAGAGGGCCTAAAGCGCAGCATAAGTTTTCCGACTCAGCAACATATGCAAGTGTCAGCCCTCATCACAGACAGAAATCGGCAGGTAAAGAAACGCACATGAATCTTGCCGCTGACTATATTTACAGCTAAAAACAAATGTTTTTATAATCAATGGTTTTTTTTCCAAACATTTCAGGTTGCCAAGTGGGTGCGGGAGGAGGTGTGTCCTAAAGGAACAAGCCATTTCTTTGACATCTGGCATATTGGCAAAAGTATGTATCTTGATGAAGGTAGTTTTATTTATATTGTCTATAATTATTACATTTTCCTTTTTAACATTTTGTGTTTCTGTTCTAAAACAGGTCTAGGTAGGGAAAGCATTGGATGCTGCTGCAAAGGAGAGGGAGTGTGAAGATCTGAAGCTGTGGAGGCCAGCTGTTATTAACCACCTCTACTGAACTACAGCTTCCACTCCTAATGGAGATGCAGATGTGATGGAGGCCAAGTGGAAAAGCATGGTCAACCATGTTCAGGACATCCACGAACATGGCACTCCTACGTTTCCCTGCTGTGCACATCCACCTCTGGAGGGCGAAGCAAGGAACAAGGAGTGGCTGGAACCAGGTACAAAATACTGTTTATTATGTGGCTGAAAATATATAGTGAATGTTCATTGTGATTGTTTTTCCAAATAACGTCTGTTTGACATTTCGGAGATGTCGTAGCAACTTTCTAGCTAGCCGCGTTACAAAATAAACAAACCGGATTAATAACACAATGAAGATAATATGAACGAGAGGTGCTTTTGTTTTCGAAACAGGATTTTTAACATGCTTTTTAACAAACTTTTTGAATGCATCCGGATATTTCTCGCATACTCTAGATTCACATACTATCCAGTGTTAGCGCACCAAATACCCATTTTAAGAAAAACAAACAAAAAAAAAAAACAATATGTAATACAAATCCCACCTCATTGTGATCTTACAATCATGACTCATCTTAAAAACAAAATGTTTGTTTATGCAGGATCAACTGTAGCAGTTAAACTGGAGAGTGTAGCTACTAAAACAGCGCTGGTAAAGGATGTTCGGCAGTTGTCCCCACAGCATCAGACTTTTTCACTGGAGGCATTTCACTCCCTGATTTTGCACTTTGCACCAAAGCACACTGGCGTCTCCTTCCTTGGGATGTACAGCAGGTAAGTGTGTGATGTGAAAGAATGAATACTTTCTGAAACTAATGCAGTCTAACACAGCAGCCCAACTGTCATTAAATGTGCTAAGCGATGCTTTTATGTTTTTTTCTATGTGTTGTTTTTACTTCTGGGTTTATTTACATATGCACAACTTGTAATGGGTACAAATTACACTTTTTCTACAGACTTCTCTTGGCAGCCCTGCATTTCAACCACAATGGCAGCAGAGAAGTTACTCGAACCAGTGATGGTGAGGCATGTTATGCGGTTCACTATCCAAGGTTCCGCAAAGGTGGCTGGGTAGTCCGTCCTGTTAAGGAAAAGCCATCATATGGTGGGCAGTTTCAGTCAGTTCCTAAATATTAAGTAAGTCAGACCATGAGTTAGCAATGAATGTGATCTACACTTTTGCTTCCTTCTCCCAGCATATGCATCAGCCCTCATGGAGTCTCTGAGAGAGAGGAATACTCCAGGTCACCACAGGCTCTACGAGAACGCAGCACGGTTTTGTTTTCCACTACACCTGCTCCCCTTTCCAGATCCCTCCAGAGGATCAACAAGGATGAGGCTGTTGGCGTCTATCTATCACAGCATTCACGATTTAACACGTTAATAACATCTTAGTGTGATACCCGAAAGATTGTTAAATTGTATATATGATCATAAAAAAGTTTTATACAACAATTTGTGATTTATTTATTTTCTATTGATTGTCAATAAAATTGGGCCATTCAAAACCTTTATAAAGTCCTCCTTCCTCTGGAAACTGTCTTCTAATGGCTGACACAACACATGCAGGTAAGGGCTTCCTGATGTGCCAGCCCAGAATGCCATAGGCCCAGCGGACAACCTGCCTGTATGCAGTGTAGCGGTATTGCCTGAAGATATGGACAAAATATCAATATTTATCGTCTTATACCAATTGTATCAAATATTGTGATATAGGTAGTCATGTCCTAAATAGAGGCAACTTGTAATTGAAAAACAAAATTACTCAGATTGTTTAAATATCGAAATTTTTAATTTTCTCTTTATGTTATAACCCAGGTGCAAAATATGTAATAAAATTTACTTGAGTATGTTTTTAGTACAATACAAATACTCAAATAGTTTTATACATTTAATAGTATGTCTTTTTAGCTCAAAGTAATAAATTGTCTCTAAACATACTCATGTCTGCTGGCCTGGAGAGGTCCATTTTCCTGTCTGAAATGCATATAGGCTATCTGTAGGTTCAGACAGCAAGCTTCAGGCACTGCACATCAAGTCTGGGGGTGATATTTTCCACTAAGGCCCAGTATGCATCCACCTCCCTGCAGCACTGACTTTCCTCAGCTGTAAACATTGCCTGGCATTTCCCACACAAGCACCTATGGAACAAAAACGTTTATCAGGAATAAAAATATCTCTCTGTCTCTCGATGAGAAACCGCTAAGTTATATCACGTAACGTTAGTCTGGACGGATATTAATGAGCATGACATACGCCTGATCAAAGCTTAGTTTCTGTTATTGGTAAGTTCCAATACTCCTAGATGACAAATAATAACTTTGCTATTAACTGATATACGATGGTAATAATCTGTGCACAGTATCGTTAGCGAACGTGTCTATATCTATAAGCTAACACTGGTCTCTCACCAAGACACCTGCCCTGTTCTCCACTGGTTCTCCTCACACCACAACTCAATTTGTCTCCTTTGACCGTTGTTCTGTCTAACATTAATCCTGGCCTGTCCCTGCTCTCTTGGCAGCATAGCAGGCTCATAATTGTATGGCTGCGGTCCGTCATACGAGTAAGTATGAACAATTTCCTCAGCGTCCGAAATGTCATTGCGATCCATTGTTTTCCTGTTGTTGTTTTTTTTTGTTTTGTTTTTTTTTTTTTTAAAATCTTTATTAAAACTTAATACAAACAATAAAAACACAAATAGAGTCATTAATACAGAAAACACAATAATAGACAAGACCAGAGCAAGGGGAAGTTTCAAATAAATACATTAAAGATAGAGCATAACTGAATGGTTTTAGCAGCCTTCTTATTTTTTGAGTCATAGATGGATTTGATGTACTGTTCCGCCTCCTTTCCAAAAGCAATAAAGCAAGGTTTAGAATTACTAAATTTGGCTTTGTGAATATGAAATTTCCCTAAAATGATCAATAGATTAATTAGGTATGTTTCTTTCTGTTTTTTACTTTTGTCAACATGGAGACCAAACAGCACATCCCTCCACAACAAAGAAAAATCAGCAATAAGTTTAACAGTAATGTATCAGGACAGATCTTTCCAGAAGCTGATGGTGAAGGGACATTGCCAGAACAGGTGTACCATTGTTTCTGGACATACACCACATAAAGAACAGTTAACACATATGTCAAGCTTAAATCTAAGGAGATATTGCTTAGCAGGATAATACCTATGTATCATTTTGAAAGAGACTTCTCTTACTTTATTCGTAAGGAGGTATTTGTAAGGAAGGTTCCATATATTTCCCCAATTCAGGTTGTCAACAAAGTTAGACCAGTAGGGAACAACATTAGGGCTGCTGGTGACATCTCTCTGGAATAAAGAGCGAATATTACGATTATTATTCCTCGTTGGGGCTGCAAAACATGTATTACCAACTGAGGTCAACTTAGGGTCCAAAGCTGGTAGACAATCTGGTTTTCCAGTCCCTTTTAAGAGGGTTAAAATACCAGATGGGATGGCATCCATAACAATTGCGAACTCTCTTGGGGTGATTGGAATGCCAAAAGCACGAAGGAATTCAGAATAATTCAGCAATGATCCATTATCGTTTAATAGTTGGGATACTCAAGATGACGCCGAGTATGGCTGCTGCGTCGCGAGCTCCGTCAAAACACTGCAGTTTATTGTATGTTTTGTTTACAGTTCTGTGTTTTTTTGTCTTGGATGTTGTCTGCCTTATTGTGTACGACAGACAAACGCTTTTGGACATTGGTTCGGCAATCACACACCGAAAACCGGACTTCACATTCCTCAATGCCGACCCGCATTGGGCTGCCCGGCCGTGGAAACGCAGACGGAAAAGAGGAAAAAGAGCCGGCGTTCTCATCAGATTAAGACGTCGCGCAAATCGCCCCCCGCTACCCAGTATACTACTGGCAAATGTTCAGTCTCTGGACAACAAGCTCTGCGAGCTGAGAGCGCAGATCTCTTTCCAACGAGAGACGAGAGAATGCTGTGTTATCTGTCTTACGGAAACCTGGTTGTCCGCGGAGATTCCAGACTCGGCCATCGAACCCACGGGTTTCTCCGTGCACCGAGCGGACAGAGCGAAAGACCTCTCAGGTAAAAGCAGAGGTGGAGGTGTATGTTTTATGATCAACAAATCATGGTGTGATCAGAGGAATGTACATTTTATCAGGTCTTTCTGCTCTCCTGATCTGGAATTTCTCATGCTTCTGTGTCGACCATTCTGGCTACCGAGGGAATTCACAGCGGTCATTATCACTGCTGTGTACATCCCCCCACAAGCCGACACAGACCGGGCACTTAGGGAACTGTATGGCAGTATAAGTGAGCAGGAAACCGCGCACTGCCCGCTTACAGGCAGAAACTGAAACGGGAATCACCCACCATTAGAATGATCCAGTGCTGGTCGGACCAATCAGACTCTGCGCTACAGGACTGTTTTGATCACGCGGACTGGGAGATGTTCCGGTCTGCCTCCGATGATGACATCGAGGTTTACGCTGATAGCGTAACGTGTTTCATCAGGAAGTGCGTAGAGGACGTTGTTCCGACGAAAAACATACGGATCTACCCCAACCAGAAACCCTGGGTTAACGGCGATGTTCTCGCGGCACTTACTGCGCGGACCACCGCTTTTAATTCCGGGAACGCGGAGGAGCGTAAACAAGCCAGTTATGCCCTCCGTAAATCCATCAGCACAGCCAAACGCCAGTACAGGCACAAAATTGAAGGTCAGTTCAACACCACTGACTCCAGAAGTATGTGGAAGGGAATTAACATCATCACGGACTATAAACAGAATAAAAACTCCGCCATGAACACCGTTGCCTCTCTCCCAGACGAGCTTAATACATTTTATGCTCGTTTCGAGAACAACAACACCGCCCTCGCGGAGAGAACACTCGCGGCCGATACTACAGATGATGGTTCACTCTCCGTCTCTGTTGCGGATGTAACCCGATCCTTCCGACGGGTGGACGTTCGTAAAGCCGCGGGTCCAGACGGCATTCCGGGCCGCGTCATCAGAGCATGCGCGAACCAACTGGCTGGTGTTTTTACGGACATTTTCAACCTGTCCCTCTCCCTGTCTGTAGTCCCCACATGCTTCAAAACATCAACCATTGTGCCTGTACCGAAGCAAGCCAAAATCACTTGTTTAAATGACTGGCGTCCTGTTGCCCTCACCCCCATCATCAGCAAATGCTTTGAGAGGTTGATCAGAGATCACATCTGCTCTGTTCTGCCCACCTCTTTGGACCCATTGCAGTTTGCCTACCGTAAAAACCGCTCCACTGATGATGCTATTGCATCTACAATACACACTGCTCTTTCCCACCTGGAAAAAAGGAACACGTATGTGAGAATGCTGTTTGTAGACTACAGCTCAGCATTTAACACCATAGTGCCCTCCAAGCTTGATGTGAAACTCCGGGCTCTGGGCTTAAACAGCTCGCTGTGCAGCTGGATCCTGGATTTCCTGTCAGGCAGACGTCAGGTGGTTAGAATGGGCAGCAACATCTCCTCACCACTGACCCTCAACACTGGAGCCCCGCAGGGCTGTGTTCTCAGCCCACTCCTGTATTCCCTGTACACACATGACTGTGTGGCGACACATAGCTCCAATGCCATCATTAAGTTTGCTGACGATACGACGGTAGTAGGTCTGATCACTGACAATGATGAAACAGCCTACAGAGAGGAGGTGCACACTCTGACACGCTGGTGTCAGGAGCACAACCTCTCCCTCAACGTCAGTAAAACCAAGGAGCTTGTGGTGGACTTCAGGAAGAAAGACAGAGAACACAGCCCCATCACCATCAATGGAGCACCGGTGGAGAGAGTCAGCAGCTTCAAGTTCCTCGGTGTCCACATTACTGAGGAACTCACATGGTCCGTCCACACTGAGGCCGTTGTGAAGAAGGCTCACCAGCGCCTCTTCTTCCTGAGACGGCTGAGGAAGTTTGGAATGAACCATCACATCCTCACACGGTTCTACACCAGCACCGTAGAGAGCATCCTGACTGGCTGCATCACCGCCTGGTACGGCAATAGCACCGCCCACAACCGCAAAGACCTGCAAAGGGTGGTGCGAACGGCCAAAAACATCATCGGAGGTGAGCTTCCCTCCCTCCAGGATATATATAACAGACGGTGTGTGAAGAAAGCTCTGAGGATTATCAAAGACTCCAGTCACCCGAGTCATGGGCTGCTCTCACTGCTTCCATCAGGCAGGCGGTATCGCAGCATCAGGACCCGCACCACCCGACTACATGACAGCTTCTTCCCACAAGCAATAAGACTTTTGAACACATGATCTCTCTCATGATCTACAATCAGCACTGCACTTTATAAATCCTCATTCTGTCAATATATTCTCCCAATTCAGTTAGTATATATATATATATTTATACCCGTATCTAGTGTGTGTATTCTACATTGTGTGTATTGTGTACATTTGTTATGTAAATTGTTGTGTAGGTATGTGTACATTTGTTATGTAAATTGTTGTGTAAGTTTGTTATGTAAATTGTTTTGTGTAATATGTTGTTTATTGTAAAGTGGTTTATGTCTCGTCACTGTCATTACTGCTATGTTACTCGGAACTGCACACAAGAATTTCACCTGCTGTTGCACTCGTGTACACAGTAGTGTGACAATAAAGTGATTTGATTTGATTTGATTTGATTTTGATACTAGAATTATGTTATTATTGAACCAAATTTGATAAAATAAGGATTTATTCTTGAATTTAATAAGCCGATTATTCCAGATGAAGCACCTATGCGGGGAGAAATTATGTTTGTAGATTAATGACCATGCTAATAGCATTTGTTTATGGAATTTAGATAAAATTAAGGGAATTTTTTCTATTTTATATTCACATAAAAGTAAAAATTCAAGACCACCAACCTTAGAAAAAATAAAGTTAGGTATAAATTTCCATGTAGATGTGGGATTTTTTAGAAAATGCTTTATCCAGTTTATTTTGAAAGTGTTATTGAGGGTTGTAAAATCAAGAAAGTTTAGACCACCACGTTCAAACGTGTTCATAATAACAGATTTTTTTCACATAATGCGTCTTGTTTTTCCAAATAAAATTGAAAAGAGAATTATCAATGGAATTACAGAGTTTTTGGTTGACAAACAAGGGGATAGCTGCATATGTAAGATGGGATAAACCTTCTGCCTTTGTCAACAAAACTCTCCCTTTCAAGGATAAATCCCTCTGCAGCCACTGATTTAGCTTTTTCTTTGTCTTATCACAAATTAGATTAAAGTTTACAGAGCACCTCTCCTCCTCATTTTTCATTATAGTAATCCCTAGATAAGTGATCTTATCTTTGATTGGTATGCTACAGATCTGGGAGGTGTCGCTTTCTTTAAGGGAAAAAAGTTCACACTTCTTCAGATTTAAGCAGAGTCCAGAAGCTGCAGAAAATAATTCTATTGTTTTGATAGCGATTGGTACTTGGCTGGCATTTTTTAAAAATAATGTAGTATCATCTGCTAGTTGGGTGAGGATCACTTCTCTTTCTGCAATTGAAATTCCTTTTAAAGCACTATTTTTAATATGGGTGGAGAGAAGTTGAGTGCACAAAATGAATAGGTAAGGGGAGGCAGGGCAGCCCTGTCGGATGCCTCTTTGCAGCTCAAATCTTGGCGATGTCCCACTTTTAAATTTTATAGAGCTATTGCCTTTGCAGTACATTGTTCTAACAGCATTACAAAAAAAATTCCCAAAACCAAATTTCTCAATAGTTTTAAATATAAAATTATGTTCTACTGTGTCAAAGGCTTTATAGAAGTCCAAGAAAAAGATAAAGCTATCATCAGGACATAAAAATGAATAATCAATTATATCTAAGACAAGCCGAATATTGTTTGAGATGTGTCTATTTCTCATGAAACCTGATTGGACTTCATCAATAATAGGGTCTAAAACATTTTTTAAACGTTTTGCAATAATTGAGGCAAAAATTTTGTAGTCGGTGTTAAGTAATGAAATAGGTCGCCAATTATCTATAAACAGTGGATCCTTTTTAGGTTTGGGGATTAACGTAATTAAGCCTTGGGTCAGCGAAGGGGGTAGAGAGCCTTTTTCAACACTTTCTAATATTACTTCAAGCAGAAATGGAGCTAAATCTTGTGTAAAAGCCTGATAAAATTCTGCAGAGAGGCCATCAACTCCAGGAGATTTGTTAGTTTTACAATGTTCAATTGCAAACGTAATTTCCTGCAAGGTTATAGGGTCATCGCAGAGTTTCCTATCATCTTGAGAGATTGGAGTGACGATCAGAGAGTTCAAGAATGTAGTGGATGATTGACGGCAATATTTTGATTTGTATAAATTTCTATAGAAGTCCGCACAGAAAACAGCTATAGTCTTCGGATTATCAGTTACAGTATCGTTAATATTAAATTGCTGGATTAAATTAGATTTCCCATGATATCTTTCTAAGCCGAAAAAATAGGCAGTGTTCTGCTCCCCTTCTTCAATCCACCTTTTTCTTGACCTTATAAAGGCACCTCTTGCTTTGTTAGAGTAGATTTAATTTAATTTAAGTTGTTCCGAACTTAAAGTTAGCCGTTCCTCTTCTGATATATCTGCAGGGTCCTTCTAGTATAAGGTAATTATATTAGAGACCACTCTTTCTTCCTCCAATTTAAGATTTTTGGATAAGATACTACCATAATTCCTCAAATATTGGCCAGTTTTAAATTTCAGAAGTTCCCAATCGCTACCAAAAGCACCCTCGGACTTTGCTTTATTCCAGAATTTCAATATTAGATTTTTTATATCTGATTTTACCTCATCGTGTTGTAGAAGCGAACTGTTTAATTTCCAGTAAGCATTCCTACATCTTGTGGAAGGGGCAGAATGCAATGGGATAAAGATGGAGACGGCATTATGATCCGTTAATGGGGTTGTGATGATATTAACTGAAATTTTATCAATATTCAAATGATCAGAAACTAACCAGTAGTCCAATCGTGAACGTCTGGTGGCACTTCTATTACTCCAAGTAAAAGCATTTATGTTAGGATTGTTAAATCTCCATACATCAACCAAATTAAATTTTTGCATAAATAATGTTAAATTAACATTTACTGCAGTGGAAACACGTGGAGGCCAACAGTCAATATTGTGATCCAGAATCATGTTAAAATCCCCCCCTATTACTATACCTGAATTTGGAAAGTTATTAAGGGTATTTTGTATATGCTTCTCTAAATTGTCAAGCAATATGTCGTTCTCATGGTTAGAATTATAGCCATATATGTTAATAACTATCAAAGTAAAGTTTTCAATGGTTAAAACTTGAAAAATAAAGTGACCTGAAGTATCACTGACAGATAAAAGAATAGTCCCTGGAAAATTATATTTTAGAGTCGCAACACCAGCAGAATGTTCAGACCCGTGAGCCTGCCACAGATCATTCCCCCATTGGGATCTCCATAATCTACCATCTTCCGGAACTGAGTGTGACTCTTGAATGAAACAGAAATCAGATTTGTGCTGCTTGACAAACAAAAACAACGCCTTGCGCTTAACAATATTCCTTATCCCCCTGGCATTAAGAGTAATGATAGATAAAGACGTATTAGCAACAACAGATAGAACAATGCAAAAAGTAAAGTTTGGATGAAATTAAACTTTAACCATACTGTAAGGAGCACCAATTAACTTAAATAGAAGGTACATAGCGAAACTTAGTGATACAGTGAAAACTAAGGAGATACCTAGGTTTTTAGTCGACAACTTAACACATAGTTATTAGCAATTAATAGACATAAAATGCTAGCCTACAGAACATTGCAAATAATTGAACAGGAAGTAATAGAAGTTGTCTTGAAGGTATATTAAGTTGAGTGTCATTAAAGTGCTCAATAATCCTTATAAAGTGCTTAATTTTTTCCGTATAAATTGAAAAATATATTGTTTCTCAGAACAGATAGAAAAACATACAGTGAATGACAAGTATTTAGGATATTATGGCTTAACTCGACTTAAGGCACATGTTAACAGGTGTGACGTTTACCACTTTCAGGTAACTGGAAACAGTTCAGCCCCGTTGGCAAAGGCACGACCTCCCACGAAGTAAGCAGCTTTCCCTTGTTCTCGCGCTTTAGCCACCAGTGGCCACAACTGCATCCTTCGCTCTCTGACTGCTGGGGACAGGTCTTCGGCAAAACGTAGCTTGTTGTTTTGCAGGAAGGTGGACTTCTTTGCAGCCTTCCATACAGCATCGCGGTAGATACGGGCACTAAACTGTAGAATTATCCCTCGAGGCTTGGTGGCACCTTTCTTTAGTTGACCAAGACGATGCACTGAGTCAATAACATCAGGTAGTTTGGCCTTGTGCTCCGGCAGGATAGACTGACAGATGTGTATAACCTCTTGGCGGACGTTTTGATCTACGTTTTCAGCCATACCGTAGAGACGCAGGTTCCACCGTCGCGAATAGTTTTCCAGTTCAGTGATTCGTTGTTCCAGTAGGTTCGTCTTTTTCTCCGCCACGTTGACTCGGTCATCAATGTGTGTCACTTTACCTTTCACTTCACGGATCTCAGCGCAGGCAAAATCAACAGTCTTCTTTAGCCCCTCAATCTTTAGAGTATTGTTAGAAATCATTCTCTCCACACTCTTTTCCAGAGAGTCGATTCTCGTGTTGAAGATGACTGAGATTCTCTGCACAATATCTTCACTGTCTAGATCCACGGAGCGCTGCGGCTTCATTTTTTTTGGTGCAGGAGGTTTGGAGGGAGTTGATGAAGGAGTTATGGGGAGAGGGGGGAAATCTGGGTCCCCGAGGGAGATCACCGGAGCATCCGCCATGCAGTAGTCGTGTAGGTTGTTCACAAGCGGATTGTCCATCGGTACCTGCATGCTGCTGTAGTAGTATGCTAGCTAGGTAAGCTGTTAGCCGAGGTTTTTCCTCACGTGTGTCGTTATGAGACGAGAATTTAACATGATACAAGCTTAACAATAAATAGACACGGTGCACTCAACTCAGTATTAATGTATCTCCAGAATATATTTAAAGTAACTATGATTCACTAATATACATGTCTGAAGGTGAACAGCTCCGTTGCGTACGTGCACTCACTCCGCCATCTTGCCCGGAATTCTATATATATACCAAATATATCGTTTTACTGTTTTCCTGTTGTTTTTTATTTTTTATTTTTTTTATTTTTTTTAATTATGCTTACAAACAAACAAAGATGACAATCATAGCGTACAGTTCTGTAACAAAATTGCAAACGTGTCTGTACAAAATATAACAACAATATATACAGAGTCATCTAAACAAAGGATGAGAAAAAGTTAAGAGCGTGTAACTATCTAAAACAAAAACAAACAAAAAAAAAAAAAAAGAAGGAGAGGGTCAAGAGAGCAATATATTCTATACATCATTTAGAGTAGGTCTAAACAAATTAAAGGCATTACAAAATAAAAGCGTTTTTAATGCTTTCTTATTTACTGAGGATGAGATGGTGTTAAGGTACATTTCAAATTCTTTAAAAAAAACTATAAAAATTGGTTTGTTGTTGGAGAATTTACATTTATGGATATAAAATTTGCCAATAAAATAAATTAAATTAATAACAAAGCAGGCTTTTTTTTATCGGGATCAAAGTCAAAGTATCCAAAAATAAAGTCTTTAAAGGTTACTGATATATCTTGCTGGATATTGTCTTTAATAAACTTGTCAATACTTTCCAATAGTTGTTTAGTATAGAAACATGACCAAAATAAATGATAAACAGTTTCTGTGTGAACTTGGCAAAATGAGCATCTTGTGTCAATATTACTTTTATATTTAACCATAAAATATTTAGCAGGGTAAAATGTATTTATTATTTTGAAGGATACTTCTTTTACTTTATTTGTTAAAAAATATTTTTGTGGTAAGGACCAAATGTTTTCCCAATTTAAATTTTTAAATAATCTACTCCAGTACGAAATTACAGGAGAAACAGAAACTATATCTACAAGAAAAAGGGATCTAACTTTATTATTTCTATCTTTTTTCCCTGAAAAACATATTTTACCAATTGGAGTTTTGTCTGGCTCAGGGAGAGTATTAATTATTGTAGGAGAGTAAGGACAATTTTTAAAGAGGATACAGATTCCTGTTGGTATAGCTCCCATAACTATAGCAAATTCTTTGGGAGTAACTGGTATATTGTATTCTGAAAGAAACTCTGTGTACGTCATTAAGAAACCTTGATTGTTAAAAAGCTGACGAACTAAAAATAAACCGTTAAAAAAACAATTATCATAAAATAAAGATCTATTTTTATATAAGATATATTGATTATTCCAAATAATATAATGATGGGGGGAAAAGTTGTGTTTATATATTAAAGCCCATGCCAAAAGTACCTGTTGATGGAAATTTGAAAGTTTGGAAGGAATTTTTGATATGTTGTAATTGCACATTAATAAAAATCTCAACCCCCCAATATATGAAAACACTTGTTGTGGGAAGATATTCCAGATAGAGTCTTGATTTTTCAAATACCGATTAAGCCAATTTATTTTGAAAGTATAATTTAAAGAGTTAAAATCAATCAAATTTAATTCACCTTTGTTATAATAGTTTAGAATCACCGATTTCTTCATATAGTGGATTTTATTTTTCCAGACGAAATCTGTCAGAACTCTATCAATCACTTTTGCTGTGGCCTTATCAACATACAGGGATTGGGCAGCATAAGAGAGATGTGAAAGCCCCTCAGCCTTGGAGAGCAAAATTCTTCCTTTAATAGACAGATCTCTTTGAAGCCAGCAGTTCAGTTTTTTCTTTGTTTTATCAATAATCGGAGTAAAATTTGTTGCACATCTATTTTTATCTTTAGTTATTTCTATACCGAGATATTTAACAGAGCTTTTAACAGCTATGCCATTTATTGAGGAAACATTACAATTTTTAATGGGAAATAATTCACATTTATCTGTATTCAGCCTTAGACCAGAAGCTTTAGAGAATGACTTAAGGATATTTAGGGCTATAGGGATTTGAGAAGAATCTTCTAAAAACAGCGCTGTGTCATCAGCTAACTGACTAATGATTAAATTTTTAGTTCCAACAGTTATGCCTTTTAGGTTGCTCCCTTTGATATGCAAATTAAGAAATTGAACTGCAATTAAAAATAAATAAGGAGACACTGGACATCCCTGTCGAACACCACGATCAAGGAAAAATCTGGGAGACGTACCGCTTTTTAGTTTAATAGAACTATTTCCATTTATATACAACATTTTCACCATCTTACAAAATGAGTCACCAAATCCAATTTTTTTAAGTGCTTGAAATAGAAAATTGTGTTCTAAAGTATCAAATGCTTTATAATAGTCTAAGAAAAGAATGAAGCTATTGTTATTAATTATATCAGAGTAATCTAAAATGTCTAATATTAATCTTATATTGTTAGATATGTGTCTATTTTGCATAAAGCCAGATTGTGCTTCATCAATAATAGAATGTAGTACTCCTTTTAATCTTTTGGCTAATACTAAAGCAATTATTTTATAATCATTGTTTAGTAATGTAATTGGACGCCAATTATCTATGAAAGTAATATTTTTATTTGGTTTGGGAATTAAAGTGATCAACCCTTGGCATAAAGTAGGAGGGAGAGACGAATTGTTTATGCTTTCTTTAAAGACATTTAATAAAAAAGGAGCTATATTTTCACTGAATACATGATAGAATTCTGACGTTAGACCGTCTGTACCAGGGGATTTATTTGTTTTTAGAGATTTAATTGCTTCATCTATTTCTTTCAAGGTAATGGGGGAATCACAAAAGGTTTGATCAGTGTTTCCTAATTGATTAACAGAAGATAAGGACTCAAAAAAGATATGAGCATGTTGTTTGCTAAATTTGGATGTGTATAAATCACAATAAAATTTGGCACAAAAATTTGCAATAGCTTTTTGGTCTTCACAAAGATTTCCATCAATCATAAGCTTTTCAATCTGATTTTTTTCCATTTGTTGTCTTTCCAATCTAAAGAAATAAGAAGAATTCTGCTCACCTTCCTCAATCCATTTTTTCCGTGATCTAACAAAAGCCCCTTCGGCTTTTTGTTTATAAACCTCATCCAACGCTTTTTGAAGATGAGTAAGCTCAACCTTTTCAGCATCAGATAGAACCATTTTAGATAGAAGATTTGAGATTTTACATATTATATTACTCTCATCATTGTTTTTCTTTTTAGCTAAATTACTACCAAAATTACGTATGAATTTACCAATTTCATATTTCACTAATTCCCAGTTATTGCAAAAATTGTTTTCCTTATTTGCTTTTTCCCAATAGCTAGTGATTATATATTTAATTTTATCTTTTACTTCCTTAAATTTAAGCAGTGAATTGTTCAGTTTCCAATAGGAGGTAAATCTTTGCAAATTAGCAGTAGCTGAAAGAGGAATGAGTATGGATATGCATTGGTGATCAGAAAAAGGCGATGGAGTAATATTAGAGGATACATGATTTAAATCTCTAGAGGTAAGCCACATATCAATACGAGACTGGTTCGATAGAGAATTATTGCTCCAAGTAAATGTTTTTTGAGAAGGATGTGTTTCTCTCCAACTGTCGAATAAAGAAAATCGTTGCATAAACCTCTAAGTATAAATTTGAGTTATCAGGTGACTTTGGAGGCCATCTGTCTAAGATGTTATCCAAAACCACATTAAAATCCCCTCCAAAAACTAAAAAAGAATTTGGGTATTTAGTAAGTAATTTTAACACATGTTCTTCCACTTGATCAAAAAGTTTTCGTTGCTTTTATGTTGATTAAAACCGTAAACATTGACAATAATACCTATTACATTCGAAATATCCAGTACAAGGCAAATATATCGACCACCTGGATCACATACAGAACATAATATCTTCCCATTAAAGCGGTTTTTAAGAATACAAACACCAGCTGAGTTACTTGTCCCATGAGCCATCCATAAATCAGATCCCCACTGAGATCTCCAAAAAACAAAATCCTCTTTAGTTGAATGGCATTCTTGCAAAAAACAAAAGTCAGATTTAAACTGTTTAAGAAATAGAAAAATCGCTTTCCTTTTTGTAATGTTTCTTAACCCTCTAGTATTAAAAGAAATCATAGAAAGAGACATAAATGAGAGAAAGTAAAAGCTATAGCCTATAATATGCTATAGATGTAGATTGAATTGGTCTCTGAAAGTGTGATAAATATACACACAAACCAATGATGAGAACAGCAAACTCTATACTAGTACAAATATATAGTGCAAATCAGAATTTAGAATTCAATCTTCATAGAACATGAATAATCTTACCTCGTATAGTACAAATCTTATTTCTTCAGCGCAGATGCTATAATACTAACTAGATTTAGCTTCCTTATTAGTTTTCATCCAAGAGTAGCAAGATTAAAAAAACAAATACCTGAGATTAATATGCCTTCAAACTAAAAGAAAACATCAAAAAAGTTGAATTAGCATTAAATTAACATTACTAGGCCTATATAAATTAACTTAGAATGCAAGTGGTTTTATATTCGTTAAAAGTACAGATTGGACTAAACTAGTTTTTTTTTTTTTTTTTTTTTTCCTCTTTCTTTTTTTTCCCTTTTTCTTTCCTCCTTTCCTTCTATCTTTTTTCTATAAATGAAGTAATACAACTTAAGGCAGGCAACAATCTCAAGATTCAACAGACTTTCGTTAGCCCACATGATCAGTGCAAATTACAAACAGGCTTCAACCATGTCAGCAACTTAAAGATTCAGGCTGGAGGGAATATTTCGACTCCTTCTACAAACGCCCTACCTCCAATAAAGTAAGCACGTTTGTTGTTTTGTCTTGCTTTTTCCACTACCGGCCAAAGTTTGTTCCTCCTCTCTTTATCTGCTGGAGATAAGTCCTCAGATATTTTCAGGCCATTTTCCCTGAGAAAGGCAGACTCCTTCGCTACACGCCATACAGCGTCGCGAAAGAAACGGGAGGCAAATTGACAAATAATTCCTCTAGTTTTATTCGGTTCTTTGCGACCAAGCCGGTGCACAGTATCAATAGCGTTCGGAAGTTTATCTTTGTCTTCTGGTAGGAGTTGCTGACACAGCTGGATTATCCGTTGCCTAACATCTTCTCTCTCCTTCTCTGGGACTCCATGGATTCTTAAATTCCACCGTCGCGAATGACTTTCCAGGTGTGCTAATCTTCTCTCTTGCTCATTAGTAGCCTGATCCACTTTGCCCACCTTGGCCTCCACCACTCCATATTTGAGTTTCAGACTGTTTACTTCTTCGCTCATAAATTCGATGGCTTCCTTGACACTAGTAATTTGCTTGGTGTTTTCGTTTATCACCTCCTTCATATTAGTAATCGCACATGTATTTTCTCCTATCAATTTTTCCAGGGAATCAGACCGGGTGTTTATCAATTGCGAGAGAGCTCCGAGTTGAGAGAGGACATCAGCAATATCAGAACGCTCAGTCTTCCGTTGTTTGGCTGCAGGGGATTTGCAAGGCGTATCTAAAAGTGCAGGGAATTCCTCCTCGCACAACATGAAATCGTCAGAAATTGCATCCAGGTCTGTCTTGACGTAATCATGCATATTCACTGCACCAGGAACGCTGGAAACGTGCGGCGTTTCACTATTGGTAACAGTAGCAGGACTAGCATTCGTCTGCAAAACATTCGTCTTGTTTTTTCTTTTTTCGGACTTGCCCATACTTTCTAGTAAGGTACTAAATACCTACTAATAGGTGTATAAAGTAGAAAAAATAGAAAACTCTTTTTCTGATTGCACTAAAAGTCACTAACACTGTTTGAGTTTGCAGAGCACATCAACTTACATCTTACTAGAGCGCCATCTTGAACCGCCCCCTGTTTTCCTGTTGTTTTTTTTTTTTTTTACAAACTTTATTATGAACAATATAGTACAATAGGTACAGAAAACACTCAAATACTGTAATCTGCTCAACAAAAATTAAATGTACAGTGTACAGACCAGAGGATAATAAAGAAATAAATTAACATAATTATAGAAGGGAAAAAATTAAAAACTATGCAGTTCCTTCAGGAGATGAAATGTTCTTATAGCCTTCATGTTTTGCATGTTTTCTATTGTTTTGTAATATGATTTAAAGTCCAGATGAAATGCCTTAAAACAAGGTTGTGAATTAGACCATTTACATTTGTGAATATGGTATTTTCCAAGGATAACAAACAGTTGAATAACAAAAATTAATTTTTTGGACAAACCATAAAAATCAAAGTATAACATGACATCAAAAATATTGATTCTGATGTTTACATTCAAATTTGTTATTATATAATCTTCCAAATCAGACCAAAATTTTTCTGTGTACATACAGTGATAAAATAAATGGAAAATAGTCTCCTTTTTAGATTGGCAAAAAATACAAGACTCTTCTATGTTTATTTTAAATCTTTTTAATGTATCTTTAACAGGATAAATTTGATGTAAAATTTTAAATGAAACTTCTTTTACTTTATTATTAATACAGTATTTATAAATAGTAGTATTTGCCTTTTTCCAATTTAGATCACCCATGGTTGAATACCAAAAAAAATTTGCAGCATGTGGAACAGAGCACGAAATTTGATTTCTAATATATCTATTGGTGCATTTTTTCTTTGTAATGTCTGTATCTCCAATAAAAATTCTATTAAATTCAACACTAACATCTGTGAATGATATGTGCTTTAGAATTTGAAGTGAACCTGTAGGGATTGCATCAAATACAACTGCGTATTCTTTTGGTGTCACTGGGAAGTTAAAATGTTGAAGAAATTCTGAATATGACATGAGCAAACCATCTTTGTTCAGTAACTGTCCAACCAACAGAATTCCTCTATCAAACCATGACCGACAAAACACAGACTTCTTTTTATAAAGGATTTCTTTGTTATTCCAAATTAAGTATCTATGTGGACTAAAATTGTGTTTATAAATCAATATCCAAGATAGAAGGGCTTGTTTGTGGAAGTCAGCTAATTTCAAGGGAATTTTATCTATAGAAAAATTACATTTCAGTAGGAAATGTATGCCACCAAGACTATTGAAGAAAAATGATGGAAAAGCGTTCCAGAAGCTGTCAGGGCTTTTCAAGAATTCTATAACCCATTTAATTTTAAAAGTATTGTTTAAAGTATGAAAATCCAACACTTCCAGACCACCTTGGTCTCTACATCCTGTGATAACATCTTTTTTGAGATAATGGTTTTTTTTCCTCCAGATATAATCATACAATATTTTATCCAATTCTTTAATTGTATTTTTTGGGATATCCAGCGATAAGGCAACATATACAGAGCGCGATATACCTTCTGCCTTTGAAATTAAGACCCTGCCAAATAGAGACAAGTCTCTCATTAACCATGAATTTAGTTTAGATTGTATTTTTTTAACATTTGGATCAAAATTTAACTTATGACGTTCCTCTATATTTTTACAAAGTACGATTCCAAGATATGTCACTTTTTCATTAATTGGTATTCCATCAAGACTGGCCAGATTGCAATTTTTAAGGGGGAATAATACTGATTTATTAATGTTCATTACCAATCCTGATACATCACTAAATGTTTTAATACTATTTACTGCAGTCCCAATTTGGTTACGGTCACTTAAAAAGATGGCTGTGTCATCTGCAAGTTGGCAAATTTTAAACTTTTTACCAAAGGCATTAATTCCTAAAAAGGGAGACATTTTAATGTGTGTAGTTTAACACAATCCACCAGTTCCGGTAAGGAAATTCTTTCATCACAAATGTCCCTAAATTCTTCATTTATTTTCTTAGCATTTGTGGAGATGTTATTTAAAAAAGAATCTATACCAGAGCCAGTGGAAGTGGATGAGTATAATTCCTGATAAAAGCTAGCAACATGTTTTGAAATTACCTTATGATTATTAGTAATACTTCCATTAATTGACAAATTACTTATTGTATTATATTCAGCATTTCTTCTTTCTAATCCAAAAAAGTACTTCGTATTTTTCTCTCCTTTTTCCATCCATCTACATCTAGATCTAACAAAGGCGCCTTTAGTTTTTTCTATGTATATGTCGTCCAGTTTACTTTGTAATAAAATCAGATTTTCTTTCTCATGTTCATTAAGATTACCGCTAGATTTTATTTGTAAATTTAATATTGCTTTAATGACTTGTGATTCAGTTTCTCTTTTTTGCTTTGCTAAATACTTCCCTTTTTTAATACCCATCTTGCGAATTTCGAATTTTGTTAGTTCCCAATTTTGTCCATAGTTACCAGAATTACAGGCTTGTCTCCAAAAGTTTTCAATGATCCTACTAACTTCTTATTTAAAATCTAAATTGTTAAGTAATGAATTGTTAAGTTTCCAGTAACTGGAAGTGTTATTCTGATAAATATCATTGCTCAAGTAAATTTTAATAAGTATAAGTTTATGGTCAGTTAACACAGCTGGTTCTATCATCACATCTTTAATCTCATCTTCAAGGTCATTAGAAATTAGCCAAAAATCTATGCGTGACTGCAAAGACAGACTTTTATTGCTCCATGTATACATTCGCTGCGATTTGTTCCTTTCACGCCAAACATCCATAAGTCCTAAACGCAAACATGTATTTTTAAGTTCACAATTTATGTTTGCAGGTTTTGGAGGCCATCTATCCAAGTTATCATCAAATACTGTATTAAAATCACCTCCCCATAAAACCTTAGCTTCTGAAAATTTCAAATTAAGTCGACAGATTCTATCCTCCACATTTTTAAAAAGAGTCCGATTTCTAATTGTGTCGTTGGTGGCATAAATATTAACCATTATGAATTGTTTCTGTTCCAACTCACATACTAAAATAATTAATCTTCCTGAAACATCTTTTTCACTATGTAGAATTTGACCCTTAAAGTTTCCTTTTAAAATAACCACGCCTGCTGATCGATTATTACCATTCGAAAACCATATTTCACTCCCCCATTGGCTCTTCCAAAAATATTCATCTTCTGCACATGCATGAGTCTCTTGAATAAAATAAAAGTCTGCATTTTTAGCTCTGCAGTATAGAAAAAAAGCTTTCCTTCTAAGTAAATCCCTTAAACCTCTGGCATTGACAGAACAAACATAAAGAGACATCAAATAAGAGAAAGAAAAGAACAAAAATAAATAAATTACTAGCTTAACTTTGGTTTAACTTTAGTGTTTTCTATAGGCAACAAACCTCTTGCATAACTAAACAGAACTTTTGCATAAACCATCCTCTTTTTCACATTTGAGTTAAATAAACTTTCACACTTTGAGTTTTCCCCCGTAAAACTTTCCTTTATCACAATAAAAGGATAAAGCTGAGAAACTTCATAAACAAAATGTAAACATTTCCAGAACTAACTACCTATACAGTATATCTAGGTTGGACGTATTTCTCTGCCATCGATAAACACTCTCGCCCCGCTGAAATAAGCGGCTTTGCCTTCTTTCCTGGCTCGGACCACCAAGGGCCACAATCGACTTCTTGCTTCCTTGTCTGCGGCTGTGAGATCCTCCTTGAAGCGTAAGCTTTGAGTCTTGAGAAAAGGACTCTGCTTGGCATGTTTCCAAATGAGATCCCTCGCCGTTCTTGAAATAAACCTGATGATGATCGGCCATGGATTCACCCGCGGATCCTCCCCGGCTCTGAGTCGGCCGAGTCGATGTACGATGTCCACCGCCGTCGTCACTACGTTTCTCTGCTCCTCTGGGACCACGGCTCTGCAGACCTCCTTCACTCTCTCTTTCACATTTTCCGATGAGTTTTCCGCCACCCCTTGAAGTCGTAGGCACCACCTGCGGCTGTATCGTTCCTGGTCATTCACCCGCTGATCCAGTTCTGCAGCTTTTTTCTTCAGTTCCATATTTTCTTTTTTCAAACTTTCACTTTCTTTTTTCAGACCCATAACATCAGAATGAATTGAGTTTAAACTTTCACAAACGCTCTCAATTTCTTTGGAGTTGTTCTTTATCATTGTTTCCAGGTGGTCTGCTCGGTTGTTGATTTTTTTCTGAAATAATCTGTATAATGTTGTTCTGGACTTCAATTAAACTTGGCTCTGAAGCTGCTGCTGGTTCTACATTCTTCGTTTTTTTAGGTGCAGGGGTCTTACTTGGTGTACTAGGAGAAGATTCACATCTTCCTCCAGCTTTGCAGGCGTATGAATGAATATCCTCATGTTTTCGCTTATCTTTAACATGGTCCACTTCCATCCCTTCCAACGCGGACATCTGCTTTTTGATCGACATATTGCTAGCAGACCTAGCTTTACAAGCTAACTCTTCATAATTGTTCGATGACAGCAATAAAGTTCTGCTTTGTGTGTTCAAATCGTTATTCTCAGTTCTTGTAACGAATCCAAAAATTGTTCACTTTATAATTGGGGGAAAAAAATATGCACTACATACAAAATTTTTGCAAGAAACATGCTGCCGTACCTTCACTCAAGAAAACACGCCTTATCACCGCGCCATCTTGGCCCCCTCCCATTTTCCTGTTGTTTGAATCGACCACTCTCCCTCCCGTTACGTCACGCCCGTCACGCCTATTTTCAGATGCGGAAGTAAAATTTTCTCACAAAAACGACTCCAAAAGCCACTGTAGCGTATTTATAACTATATAAAACCCAGTTCCTACATTATTTGTCTATACATTGACTCGTTGGGTCTTTTAACCTGCAATATGCCCTTTAAATAAATGAATCTCCTTTTTTTCCAACCCACTCACCAAGTATATCCATCTTTTCTGTTGTCTTTCACAAACTTCATTTTTCTTCTGCAGTGTCCACATCTCATTATTTTGGCCAGTAATTTATTTCGCTGCATCCATTTGATAAGCTTTATCTTATCATTTCTTTCCTGCAGTCGCGATACTATACGCATAGGTACAGGCACCATATTTGAAAACTCGCGCCTAGCCGCCAATCTGCGCTTGCGCGGTTTATTTCTGTATGTCAACCGCATTAACACGTGACCCTAGTAATGTTATCTATTGGTTAAAAAGGGAATCGCTTAGAATACTGGAGACGCCTGCAAAACGGGTACGAGTACGAGTCGAGATACTGTAGGTATGGTATAACGTTAAGTGTCTTTGTTGGTATATACATATTTAGAGAATACATTGAGGTGTGATGTATTAAACTATGTATAGGTCATTTTGACTGTTTTACTATGAAATTTACAATAGGCATTGTCAGAACCTCCTATGGTCTCTCTCTCTCTCTCTCTCTCTCTCTCTCTCTCTGTCTCTTGATAGATATACATACACAACTTACTTTTAATAAAAAAAAGTAGATTCAACTTTTTAATATTAAATACCATTGCCAAAAAAGTTTTAATGATGTGGTTTATATCATATCTGCTGTGTGGATCACTATTCTGACTCAGGTCCACCATGGCCAGCAAAAGAGGGAAAAGGAGAGGCAAAAAAAATATGGATGAAGAGACTGTAGAGAGCCCAAAAAATGTGACACAAGATCTACAAGCTAAAGATCCAGAGAAGCATGGAGAAGACCAGATAATGTTAGATGAAGATCATGTGTCCAGCGAAGAGAGTGTACAGTGTGATGATATTCTGTCCAATGGTAAGAGTTTATATCATTGTATTCTGTCTTGATTCTGAGAATGTAAGCATTCCTCAATTGAAATTTAGAAATATAGATATATGCCTTAGACTTTTCACTGGAACAAAGAAACGGGAACACACTTTAGGTCCTACCCATACAGTGCTTCTTTTATTAACATTCATTTTTCATGTTAATTTTTATTATTAGACAATGCCACTGATTTTATTTTAGTGGATTATTTTTAACATCATGCTTTTTTATCTTCTGTTAAAATGTTATTATCAAAGAACTTTTTTTTTTATCTCTTATTGAAATCTTTATTTAGCACTTTGGTTAAACATCCAAGTGCTTCATAAATAAAATGCCTTAACTCTACATTGAATATTTTGTTGATTGTAGATAAAACAAGCTCCCAGAAGTTGCTGCAGAAAAATAAAAGACTGCGGAAAAAAAATTAAGAAAATGCATGAGGAAATTTTTGAAGAAAAAGTTGAGGGCAAGAACAGGTTGGTGACTATGGCCGTGTGAGGACTGTTAAGATGTTAGTGGAATTAAAATTAGAACTGTGTTGCGACAACAGGATGGGGCTGATTTTAAAATAAGTCATTTTTGCAAAGTATGTCAAAATATCAAGGTAAATTTGATTCCCCATTTCATTTCATAAACTTGTTTTTGTCCGGAGATAGCAGATGCTAATGCTAAAATACATCCACAGTAACATTTATTTTTGTTTGGCTGGCAGTTGAGGCTTATTTATGGTGTGAAGGCACTTGAATAAAAATGAAAACCAGTTCACACAAAAAGTTTATTTTATAATGTGATGTTTTTGGGGGGGGGGGGGGGTGGGGGGGTGGGGGGGGGTTAGGGAAGTCAAAAAAGTACAAATCCCGGGATTCAGATGATTCCAGCTCCACCTCCAGATCCAACTCCAGCTCCACCTCCAGCTCCAACTCCCGCTCCAACTCCAACTCCACCTCCAGTTCCTCGCTTTCATCAACTTCGATCTCCAAAATGAAGAAGCCACACAAGAAGAGTAAAAAGAAGCACTGTCATCCCCTGGCAATGGCAAGAGGTACTGTTGTGGTTGGCAACCATTTTGCAATTAAAGGCCAAAGTGTAACCTTTTTTGCTAAGAGGAATGACTACTATTAGGGTAATTCAGCATGCACATACAGAGTTATTCAACACTCCTTGCTCTTATCACTTGAAATGTTTATCCCTTGGCACACCTTCCTAGGCTTACCAACTTCTTATTATATTTAGTAAATGAATACATAAGACTATTTCAATTAACATCACATTTACATCACAATAACCAGATACAATGATTAAATACAAATGTGTAAAAGAGTCATGATTGTGATTCTAAGATTTTTTTGTAAATATACAATTTGCTAGAATGTTGTTGGGCTTACCTCACATGTTTCTTGTTTATCCTTAGAAATAATGGGACAGCCTGCAGTAGAATAGCCAGCAGTATACAGTATACAGTACTACTCCCTAAAAGTGTGTACTATTTTTTTGTGTGAAGAAAAAGTACATACTTTTGAGTGTGTAGCAGAAGATTATGCAAGCTTTAGGACAAACTACTTCGTCATATTTAATTGACCGCTCCGCCGCTTAGTTACGTGCATCCTGTAACCATTTAAAGTGATAGTTCACTTCAAAATGAAAATTCTGTCATCCTATACTCACCCTCAAGTTGTTTCAAACCTGTATGAATTTATTTCTTCTGCTGAACACAAAGGAAGATATTTTGAAGAATGTCAGTAACCAAACAGTTAACTGGCCCCATTGACTTCCATAATGTTGTTTTTTTCCTACTATGGAAGTCAATGGGGCCAGTTAAAGGACAAGTTCGGTATTTTACACTTAAAGCCCTGTTTTAAGATAGTTTCTGATGAAATAGAATGGTTAAGATTGAAATTTGGACACATGCTGCTGGCCCGAGAATTTTCGGTTTCTGTGGTTGCACCCCCCCACCTCCACAATGGTTGCATAGGTGCACTGGAACAATCCTTCATAAAACACATTAAACTTTAGTTTACAAAGACGTGAAACTCACCGAGTGGTCTGGGGTGTTCACTGATATGCTCACACAAAAATCGCTGCAAAAGATGCTTTCCAACAGGTTTTATCGTAGTTTTTGTCCAACTCCATTGACTTGACTTGGGGGAAGACCTAGGACACGCTGGAGGGACTATGTCTCCCGCAGTGAGACCATCTGACAGCAAACACACATTAAATCTGAGAGGTTGAGGGAGCAAGTTCACTTGTTACAGTTTAAATGAGTTAACGGATCAGCTTATATGCCATGTAGATATGCAAGTTGTTTGGCTGACAGATTATATGACACAGACTTATCAGCTGTCAAAAGCTGTTACAACCACCCCATCAATTGGGTGGAAGTAAGCAATGCTATTTAATATATAATTTCAATCCTATTTTAGTCAGTTTAAAGTGAATGGCTGATAATTCTGTTTTTCTTGTTTTCTTTGCAGCTTGCACAACTGAAGATGTGGTACATCGGTACCACAAAGTTATGAAGGCCTACAAGAGTCAGGGGAGCATGAGTAAGGCCTTCAAAATTGTAGGTGTGGATCGTAACACACTGGCTCTGTCTGCTCCCCTGGCTGAAATTGCAATCGCTTGTCCAAAATTCTTAAAAAGTCTCCCACCATTTAACCTCAAAAAAGAGAAGCTTTTAGATTACTCAAAGCGTTGTGCAGAATCAATGACTCCAGAGGTCAGTACTAAAATTGAAGAGCTAAAAGCTAAAGGCAAGCTTCTGCCAATCAAGTACAAATACAGAGAAGCTCCTTATTGTTTCATTGTTTTATATTGGGGCTATTTCTTTATTTTATTATTTGTTTCAGAATCAGTTCCAGTATGCTGGAATGCACTTAAAATGTGTTTAAGTAATATGTTTTGCTTAGCAATGTTTTAAAAGTCATTTTATTTCTGTGTTACATTCTTTTGAAGCTTAACAGTAAAGGTTTTGAATTGTAAAAATCTGCTCACATCTCATTAATTTCCATCAATGTATTGACAGGCAGGTGGATAGAAAGCGTAAGTACACTTAAGGCTTGGGTATATTTAATTTTTCACATTCCGCTTTTTTTTTTTTTGAGCACTCAAATCACTCGTCCATGCACAAACACAAAAATCAGGCTGCACACAAATAGTGTGCGCATACATCAGAGAACTGTGCTGATGACAAAAATTATGTATTTAAGCTGTGAACTAGTGAGTTTACCCAAACGAAGGTACAGATAGTTAAGGTATGCAGATACACATGAAGTACACTTAAGTACAATCTTGATACACTTTATTTTACGTAGCTTATACCTGTGTAATATTCTGTAAATGTAATGTAATTAAGAAGCTACTGCAAATATTAAGCTGTGAACTAGTGGGTTAATTCAGATGGATAAGGCATGTAGATACACATGAAGTGCACTTAAGTACAACCTTGATACACTTTATGTTACATACATGTAACAGCTTTTTTCACACCTTAGTAACATATTTAAGCACTTGTTGTTACATTGTGTAGTACAAAGTACTTTCTTATATAATTACATTGTACCAAGTCGGTAACACGTATGTAACTGACTCGGCCTGTTACATATGTGTAACAGTAGCTGCCTATTACATGTGTGTAATTACAATCTGTAAGTACATGCTGTTCCATAACTTAGTTACATGTTAATTACATTTTGTTACATGTTATTACAACGTCTACTACTAAGTAATTCATTAAGTAATTACTCTGTATCACGGACACCGTAAAATAAAGTGTTACCTTATTATTTAATAAAGTGATTGGGTGCCAATTGTCTATCACAAGGGAATCTTTGCTTGGCATTGGAATTAGAGTAATTATTCCTTGACATAAGGAATAATTTATAAAACTCTGAAGTGAGCACAAAAGTACCTGGAGATTTTAAATTTTTTAATGAATTAATTCTACAATCTCATTCAGGGTAATAGGAGCATCACAGAAAGCTTTATCTACTATATTCAATTGCTGTACATTCTGAAGAGACTCAAAAAAATCTGTTTCATCTTGGTTGCAAAATTTTGAATTTTAGCACAGAATTTTCCAATTATTTTCTGATTCCATCAATCATGATTTTTCCTATATAATTTTTTTGGCTTGTTGTCATTCTAATCTGAAAAAATAAGTAGAGCTTTGCTCACCTTCCTCGAGCCACTTTCTGCGCGATCGGTTAAGCTCCTTCAGCTTTATATTTATAGATTTTATTAAATTGATGTTGCTGTTCAGCAAGTTCAGCTTTTTCAAAATCATTAATATCACCCACATTTTTAGCTAAAAGACTAGCAATTTTACAAATAACATTTACTCTCATTAGAATTCTTCTTTTTAGCCAAGTTACCACTGAATATCCGAAAATATTTACAATCTTCATATTAACTCCCAATTACTGCAGTATTTATCTTCCTCCTTTGCTTTGTTCCAAAAATGTTGTGATAATGTCATCAATTTAGTTTTTTACTTCATCATAGGTGAGAATTACAGAGAGGAGGTGCACACTCTGACACGCTGGTGTCAGGAGCACAACCTCTTCCTCAACGTAAGTAAGACCAAGGAGCTTGTAGTGGACTTGAGGAAGAAAGACAGAGAACACAGCCCCATCACCATTAATGGAGAGAGTCAGCAGCTTCAAGTTCCTCAGTGTCCACATCACTGAGGAACTCACATGCTCCGTCCACACTGAGGCCGTTGTGAAGAAGGCGCACCAGCGGTTCTTCACCAGTACTGTAGAGAGCATCCTGACTGGCTGCATCACCGCCTGGTAAGGCAATAGCACTGCCCACAACTGCAAAGACCTGCAAAGGGTGGTGCGAACTACCAGAAACATCATCGGAGGTGAGCTTCCCTCCCTCCAGGACATATATAACAGGCGGTGTGTGAAAAAAGCTTGGAGGATCATCAGAGACTCTAGCCACCCAAGTCATGGGCTGCTCTCACTGCTACCATCAGGCAGGACCCGCATCAGCCGACTACATGACAGTTTCTTGCCCCAAGCAATCAGACTTCGGAACACTTGATCTCTCATGATCAAAATACACCAGCACTGCACATTATTAATCTATTATCTCACACTGAACTGTCATAATTATATTCTCCACAATAGAACTACAGCATATATAAAAAAAAATGTATATACTTTGTATTTTTTTATTTTTATTGTATGTGCAATCTATATTGTGTGTGTTGTTTACTGTACATTGTATATTATTATTGTGTTGTGTACATTTGATATGTAAAATGTGTTGTGTAAATATGTTGTATATTGTAATTGGTATAGCCTATGTCTCGTCACTGTCATGACTGCTATGTTGCTCGGAACTGCGCACAAGACTTTCACCTACTGTTGCACTTGTGTATATGGTCGTGTGACAATAAAGTGATTTGATTTGAAATGAGTTATTAAACTTCCAATAAGAGGCAGTTCTATACGGGTTAACAGTAGTTGAAAGAGGGATGAGTATAGTAATACTGTCATGTCTACATGTGTTTTTGTTCATGTTTTGTTTTCATGTCTTTTATTTTGGAATTCTAGTTCCTGTTTCATGTCATGTGGTTCCCATGTCATGTGATTTCATGTTTCCCTCCATGTTCATGTGTCTTGTTTTCATTGGTTTATTGTCTTATCAGTTCTAGTATGTCATTGGTTTAAGGTTATTAGTCTTGTTATCTTGTTTATAGTTCTGTCTGTTTATTGGTTTTCTTGTTATTGTTTTACCCAATGTCTGTGTATTTAAGCCCTCATGTTTGCCATTGTCTCTTGTCTAGAATTATTAATGTACCTTGTTTGCTAAATCTAGATTAAGTCAAGTGTATGTTAATTGTTTATGTTTAGTTCATGTCTATAGTTAGGGTTTTGGGCTTCACGTATGTAAATAAACTGCACTTGAGTTCTTCATCTTCACGTCATCGTCTTGGTCATTTCCAGTACCAGCACATCGTTACAAATACATTTATGATCTGATAAAGGTGAAGGTATAATATCAGTTGAAATATTATGCAGCTCCTTAGAAGCAAGCTGTAGGTCAATGTGAGATTGGCATGAGAAAGAGTCATTACGCCATGTAAATACCTTTAAAGATGGATGAGTTTCTCTCCAGCTATCAACCAAAGAAAACCTTTGCATGAACATCTTTAAGTAGGAATTATAATTATTAGATTTTGGGGGCCATCTATCAATATTATTGTCCATAACCACATTGAAATCTCCTCCAAAAACCAAATAAGAGTTGGGTTTCATTTAACAATGAAAGTATACATTCTTCCATTCGATAAAAGAAATCTTCATTCTCTTTTTGTTGATTGAATTCATGAAGATTGGTAACTATAAACATTATATCTGAGATTTCAAGTATGAAGCAAACACACCAACCACTTGGATCACAGTCGCAAAACAGAATTTTCCCCTTAAAGCGATGAAGATGCAAACCCCAGCTTGATGACTTTAAGATTAGATTATGCGCTCGTGCACATGAATGAGTGACGTTTGCAGCGCACAACTAATCCTGTGAGAGAACATGATTCACTTCTTGCAAGAGACTCAGGGGGATTTACCTCTGTTGAAAGCTGATGATTATGAAAATAAGAATTTAAATTAATTTAAACTGTGTATAATACATTGTTTTAAATATATATTTAAAACAAATTTAAAATGCATTTACACTACTCAAGAGTTCAGCATGAAATCAGGAAGACTTAAAACACATGATTTACACCTTACAAGGGATAACTTTTAAGGCAAGACTTAACTAGTAGTTTGTAAGCTCTTCATAAAGTAATGTAGTCACATATTATGATGTTTACATGTATTTATCCAATAAACAGCCTTCATATTTGTTATGTATTTTATATACTTAAGGTGAAGAATAATACAACACAGATACAAGATGACTTTCACAGCAGGGTCTTGTGTTTTTACTTAACTCGACTGTTCAAGATGTCACTCAGGTAGGGGTAGCATAACCATACAACATACATGACATTCCCCCTCTTAAGTTTAGAAATATCCAGCTTGTAACTATTATTACATATCTGAATTAAATAATTATACAACCTAAATATAATCTCTTTGTTTATGAGCAATCTTGTGAACATTGAGCTCATTCTTTAAACTGCACAAATTATAAAAAAAAAAAAAAAAAAAAAAAAGGTTACTGCAGTGTACATTTGTAAGGTGCAAACCAATTTTCAGTCCTTGTACCTTGAGGGTATTTTCACTTGTCTACCTGACCTGGTAATGTATCCATGTGGCTGAGATTCAGGCAATTCTGTGTTTTGTGTGTCCTTGTCAATTCTAGATGATTGAGTGGCAGTGACCTGTGAGGCCATCTCACTATTAGTTTCATTGATTGTGTTGTCTGTTGTTGTTATGAGACTTTTTTCTCCAGTCTTTAGAAGATGTTTTCTGTTCCTCCTGTATATTTTCCCATCTGGAGTTTGTATGAAGAAGAATCTTGGTTGCTCATGTCTTTTTATGATTACTGCAGGTTGCCAGACATCTCCTTGTTACCTCTCACTCTTTCTCCTATGCAGACATCTGGAAGCAGTTTTGTTTGCCTGTCAAAGTAGGCTTTTTGCTTGTCTTGTCTTAGTTTCAGGTTGTCTTTGATCTGAATGTTGCTCTCGGGCAACAATAAGATGACTGAGGTATGTATTTTGGATTTCAACCGACATCCCATTAGTAACTTTACTGGTGAGTACCCAATACCATCCAATGGTGTGTTTCGGTATTCCAACAAAGAAATGTAGGGGTCACTTTTGCCACTCTGAGTTTTCTTTAACAAGTTTTTTAATGGTTTGGACTGCATGTTCAGCTTGTCCATTCGACTCTGTGTGTCCTGGGCTGGATGTCACATGTTCGAATTCCCACACTTTTGAAAACTTGCTGAACTCTGTGCTGGCATACATTGTCCGAGACTACAGCATCTGGTATACCATGCCTCGCGAACATAGATTTCATGGCCACGATTACACTCTGAGCAGTTGTGTCAGACAGTACCTTTAGGCTGTATCTTTGAAGGCTGAGAAGCATGCGCTGTAATCTGGGTGGAGCGTGAGCAATGATCTCTTAAAAATACTTTCCAGTGGTTTGTGATCACTTTCAACTTCCACTTCCTTGCCGTAGATATACTGATGAAATTTTCTGCATCCATAAACTATGGCAAGTAACTCTTTCTCAATTTGCGCATATCTTTTTTGAGCATCCATGAGTGCACGTGATCCATAAGCCAGTGTTTTTTTTATCTTGCAGAATGACTGCCCCGATGCCTTCTGAGCTGGCATCAACTGAAAGTGTCACTGGTTTCTGTACATCAAAGAATTTCAGTGTTGGAGCATTTGTCAACAAATTCTTCATTTTTGTGAAGCTTTCTCTTTACTCTTCCTCCCAGTGCCACTTAACATTATCTTCTAAAAGCTTTCGAAGAGGAGCACTGACGTCAGATAAATTTGGAATTAATTTGGATAGGTATTGCACCATACCCATGAATCTCATGAGTGCTTGTTTGTTTTCAGGTGGTGGCATTTCCATGATTGCTCTCACCTTTTCATTATCTGGCTTAAGACCTTCTTCTGAGATAATGTGTCCAAGATATCTTATTTTTGATGTTCTTATCTGGCACTTGCTCTTGTTCAGTTTTAAATTCCATTCTCTTGCTCTTTCCAGCAGCTTGATGAGTCTTTGATCATGTTCTTCTGTTGTCTCTCCCCATACTAGGATGTCATCAATGACGTTGACCACACCTTCAAGACCTTCTAGCATCTGCGCAACCGCACGCTGGAAGACTTCACTGGCTGAAGACACACCAAATGGTAAGCGAAGAAATCTATACCTCCCTATTGGCGTGTGGAAAGTGCAGAGTTTCGAGCTCTCATCATCCAGTTTTATTTGCCAGAATCCTTGATTAGCATCCAGGACTGAGAATATCTTTGCACTTGGCATGCTGGATACCACTTCTTCCACTGTCAGTAGAGGGTAATGTTCACGCTTTATTGCTTTATTAAGGTCTTATGGATCTATACATATGCGTATCTTGTTTGGTTTCACCACTGTTACCATGCTGTTTACCCACTCTGTTGGTTCTGTTTTCTTTTCTGTTACTCCCATGCTTTCCATCTTGTGTAGTTCTTCAACTATCTTGTCCTTGAGTGCTACAGGAATCTTTCTTGGTGGATGAATCACTGGTGAGACATTGGGGTCTGTTTTGATGTGATGCTCAATTGGTAAACATCTAAGGCCAGAAAACAGGTCGTCAAAGTTTTTCAAAGGGTCATCTTTAATCTTTATTTCATATATTCTTCTCACCATCCCTAATTTTTCACAGGTTGTGCGTCCAAGAAATGCAGGTACGCTATTATGCTATAATATTATGCTTTTGGTTTCTGTAGGTGAAGGTAAGTTGAACTTGTCCCACAGGTGACATCTTGTGGCCAGAATATGTAATTAAGTGACAGGTGGATTTTTCGAGTTTCCAGTGACCTGAACACATTGTTGGGTATTACATTACATGCTGCCCCTGTGTCTAATTTAAATGTAACGTTCTTGTTGTTTATTTTCAGGCTTTCAGTCCATTTGTCTTTTTAATTTTGTGTTTCAGTGGTGACTGTGTGCACATTTTTCATTGTTTGTATTGTTTGCACATCAATGGTTCTAACAAAGAAATCATCTTGCTCATCACTTTGTTCAACTTGTTCTACAGCCTGTGTTTTCTTGGTGGAGACTTGCGTTCTGCACATTTTTGCAAAGTGGTTTCTTTTGTTGCATGCTTTGCAAATTTGCCATAAGCTGGGCACTTTTTGTATTCATGTTGGTAGCCACATCTTCAACATTTCACGTTTGCTTTGTGGTGACTTTCCATTGCATACTGTTTAATTTTCTTTATGTTTTTACACTGCTTATTTTGTTCACGTCTATTTCTTCAACTAGCATTTTCATCTGATTTGACGTTAACTCGTTTGCCCGGCAGGTGTCCCGTGAGGTCTGACTCACGCAACAATCTTGCACCCATATTGTCGACTCTTATCTCGCATACGATTCTATCCCTGATAAATGAATCAGTCAGATCTCAAAATTCACAGTCTCTCGTCTTGTGTTTAAGATCTGTGACGTATGCATCTGTGGCACCTAAAGAATGGATTTCGTTGCTCTGAACCCAACTATAATTACAGCACAGACTACGCCACCCTGGGAATTTCACCCAGGGAAATAATGGTCCAATAAGGACACAGGTTCATTCCCACAAGACAGAGCAGAGACGTGAACTTGTAAAATAATAAAACTTTATTATACTAAAAATCAAAACTCCACACACACACAGTTCAACACACACCAAGATTAATATGACTTCAAAAAATAAAGAACATCAACAAAACCAATCAAGCAATCCAAGACAACAGGTCAGATGGCAACAGAGATAACCAAACCTACTCAATTCCACTTCACTACAAGCACTTCAACCGTATGTTTAATGTACTTATTTCACCACAAACACACGTGCATTTTCGGTGACAAACAAATTCCAACAGAATCAAATCACTCAGTGAACAAGAGTACCCATTAGTTTGGACCTGAAGCAGTCAGCACTCTTAGCCAATCCAACAACAAAAAAAAAAAAATCAAATAAATCACAAGTAAACAAAACAAACAACAAAAAAAAGAAAATACAATCAAATTATATTTCAACTCAAAACGAAGAATACAAATTTAAACACCAAAATAACAAATACAAGTCGCATTACTCTTGATCCATAAACCATATGCACACACACAACCGACAAACACTCACCCAACTCACACCATCTTATGGGTGCATTCACACACACCACACGAATTCCACAAACGCTCGTCCAGTTGAAACAGTGCGGAAGCGATCAGCAGCAACCAATGAGAATAGGCTACACGACAGAAGTCTCGCACTCCTCAGCGTCGAGTCCACTGGATACGGGCCAGTCACAGGCACAGATGAAGCGAGGCAAGGCAGCACACGGCCAAGGGACAGGACGAAGAACAACGAAACCCCACGGGGAATAAATAAATAAGGAAAAGAAGGGGAATGCCAGGTCACGGTCCCAATCAGCTCGCTGCACTCATGCCGACATTACTCGCTCGTCCACTGATTTTCCGCAAATCAGTCTTCCCACTGTCAAGCCGCGATAAATAAACACAGCGCGTCACGCATACCAAATGGATGCGCGACTCAGCTTCGGAATCCCCATACGAGAGCAGCTCAAGACAGCAGCAACAGAGCTTACAACAGCCTACACGCTTCCAACACACAGAAACCTTTATACGCGCTCCCGCACCTATAGCGCACCTGAATCAAATGAGGTAATTACCAGTTCAATCAGCACTCGGGCTGTTACTTAAACTAACTAGGCAACTATGCCTGCTACAATCTACCCCCCCAAATTGGATCGCCGTCCCGGTGATCGCATAACTCAGATCCATGGCCTAAAGACTGCCGTGACCACATTAACTGTCCCGCTATGTCCAACCACTGGCCTAGGGAGGCGATTCCTGTTAGAATGTTGGCCCGCCGTAACACGACTAGTCCTTCTAACCGTATTTACAACCTCACAGGACATCTCCACTGGTTCAGGCTCCATCTCACTCTCCGTATGAACAGGGGGTTCTGTTTGCACCACACCTGTTCTAAGAGGTAGGACAATATCTCCCAAGTGATCCTGGGGATGATCCTGACCTGTAGACGTGAGACCTCCAACGCCCACCCTAACAACTCGCACCAAATCCACATCTTCCTCTTCCAGAGGAAGGGGGCTTTCTTCCAGAGGAGGAGGATTCCCCTCTGGATATGCTCGATTCTCAAAGTCCTCCGGGGCCTCTGGCCCCAATCGACCCTTAATCAAGGAACGATGAACCGTTCTTACTTGGGTCAAGTCGTCAGCGGGAGCGATGGAGTACACTACACCGCCTTTTTCAGGTGCTCGCACGACCTGAAATACCACAGGGCTCCAAAGATCCCTGATCTTGTGATGCCCTCGAACCCCATAATCGTGAAGATATACCAACTGTCCTACAGTAAGCGGACCATCCCGGATCAGTAGATCATGCTGTTCTTTACGCTTCTTAGCTGCAGCTCGCAACCGTTCTCGAGCTCCCTCGAAAGCTACCTGTAGCCGAGTTTGATGCTCTAACACCCACTGATGTATCTCACCCTCTACCGGCTCCGGAACACTACCTAGTAAGAAATCCACAGGTAATCGTGCTTCCTGCCCAAACATTAAAAAATATGGTGACTCCCCTGTAGTCTGGTGAGGAGTGGTGTTATAACAAAACACCACTTGAGGAAGGCATGCTACCCAGTCTCGCTTCCTCGAGCTTGGAAGGGTCCGCAAAAGATTGTGGAGCGTGCGGTTAAACCGCTCGCACTGCCCATTTCCAGCTGGATGGTAAGGGGTAGTTCGCGACTTAACAACCCCATAAAGAGAACATAACTGGCAAATTAAACCAGACTCAAAATTACGACCCTGGTCTGAATGAAGATGCGCTGGAACACCAAATTTACAAAACCATTCAGTTACTAACAGTCGTGCTACCGTCTCTGCCCGCTGGTCCCGAGTTGGGACCGCGACTGTGTACTTACTAAAGATGTCAGTTATCACTAATACGTTCTCCACTCCTGAACTAGATGGTTCTAAGATAGTAAAATCGATAGCAATGATCTCATTAGGGCACGAAGCCAACAAATGGCCCATGGGCCCTCGGGCCAATGGCCGCGCGTCCTTTGCCACTTGGCAGCGTTCGCACCGCTGGCACCAATCAGTTACCTCAGCTACTGCACCAGGCCAGTAACATCTTTGCCGGACCAATTCAAGGGTGCGTTCCACACCTTGGTGGCCATGGTTCTGATGGAGGTGAGTCAGAACATCCGTCTTTAAAATGGCCGGCAAAACCAACTGCAAGACCTCTTCCTTACCATCAGGACGCATCACCCTTCGGTACAAGATCCCATCTCGCTCTACCAGACGTTTCCACTGCCGTAACAGGACCAAACCATGTCTCGACAGCTTCCGTCGTTCTTCTGAACCGGGGTACCTCCCATCCTTCCAGAATCCCAAGACTTCACTAATCACAGGGTCAACAGTCTGTAAAGAAGCTAGCTCTACTGGCGAATGGCCAGGAAATATAGACATGGTGCACTGGGTGGCCGCAGCTACAACGTCCATTCCCATGGCTCTCCTCAACACAGGCGGTATCATAGTGCCAGGGACTAAACCTCCTACTGCAACTGGAGAATGCAACCTAGACAAGGCGTCAGCATTAACATTACTCTTCCCCGACCGGTACTTGAGGTCGAAGTCAAAGGCAGCTAACTGAGCAGCCCACCGCTGTTCCGTAGCACCCAACTGGGCAGTGGCCAAATGGCTGAGGGGATTATTATCAGTGTACACGATACACCTATTTCCCAACAGATATTCTCGGAAGCGTTCGGTCATAGCCCACTTGAGTGCTAAAAACTCCAGCTTCATGGAGCTGTAGTTCGACAGGTTCCGCTCGTTAGGTCTAAGACTACGGCTGGCATAAGCCACTGGTCGCACCTTACCGTCTTGTTCCTGCGAGAGGACTGCCCCGAGCCCACCATGGCTCGCGTCCACCTCAAGGACAAACGGTTTGGTAAAATCAGCATATGCCAGGACAGGGGCCGTTGTAAGTCTACTCTTTAGCTCTTCAAAGCGATCTTGACACTCCCTACTCCAGGCACTGGAGAACACCTCCTCTCGCTGCCCTGGCCTATGTTTACTACCAGTAAGCTCTCCCTCCAGCCGATGTAGAGGAGCGGCCAACTTGGCGAACCCATCCACAAAACGGCGGTAGTAGCTGGCGAAGCCGAGAAAAGAACGCAACTCTTTAACGGTAGATGGACGAGGCCACTGTGCCACTACCTCAATTTTGCAAGGGTCGGTAGCTACTCCCTTACTTGAAATAACATGGCCTAAGTATTTTACCTCGGGCTGAAAGAAGGCACACTTCTCGAGCTTCACCTTCAAATTCTCCCTCTCCAAACGCCTAAACACCACTTCCAGTCGCTCCAGATGCTGGCTAACAGAAGACGAGAACACAACAATATCATCCAGATATAAGAAAAGGGACTGATATTGTTGGTCTCCAAAGATCCGCTCCATGAGTCTCTGGAAGGTGGAGGGAGCATTGCAGAGCCCGAATGGCATCCGATTCCACTCAAATAGTCCAAACGGGGTGCAAAAAGCGGTCTTTGGCTTGTCTCCCTCACTGACGGGAACCTGATTGTAGCCACTGGCCAGATCTAAAGTGGAGAACCAGCGGGCTCCCGAAAGTGCATCCAGCGACTCCTCTATACGAGGCAACGGAAACGCATCTCTACGGGTCTTGGCATTTAATTGACGGTAGTCTACGCATAACCGCAGACTACCATCTTTCTTCTTTACCAAGACAATAGGGGACGCATATGGACTACAACTTTCCCTAATGACCTGTGACTCCAACAACTGATTTATATGTGCCCGGACGGTCTCATATTCGGTAGGAGGAATACGTCGGTGTCGCTGCCTCACAGGGGTATCATCTACCAACGGAATGTCGTGAGAGATTAGATTTGTACACCCCAAATCACTTTCATTAACGGCGAAAATGGACTGATACCGCTGAGTCTGCTCTCCGTCAGGTAATGCACCCAACTCAACCGCATCTATTTGTGCTTGCTCTAAAGGACAAACAACTGGCACACCTGCAACAATGGTGTCAGACCGAACTTCTGTAACGCCTGCGGGTAAACTAACCACATGTACACTACTTAAAGTGCCCAAAACTCTGCGCGGAAAAAGCGTAACATCTAAAGTACCCACATTAACTATTGGTACATAGACCGTGCCTTTAACAACGCGAACCAATGCAGGCGAAACCAACAGGTTTTCCGGCAATCCAAACTCGGGGGGCTCCAAGAGCACTATTCCATCTGCAAAGTTGCCGCTATCAAAGTAATAGTACCTCCTGCCACTCGCTGCATCCGAGGACCCCGCACCCTAACTTTTCCTGAACAACCAGGAGAAGGGTGAGTATTTACCTGATGGCACTGTTGCAGGGCCTGCCTCACAAAAGAAGGAACTCCAGCCACAGAAGGAAAATTGAAAAGTGCTATTCCGTGCTCCCCAAACAACCGTTGGTAGCACCGCCCCAAGACATTCATCCCTAATACACCAGGGGCTTGGACACCAATGCCTCCTGGGGGATCCTTAACAACCAAAATGCCACACATCATTGTTTCTTCTGAGCTTTGCGCTCTCGTAAAAAACATAGCGAATGTACGGCAGATTCTTTCTGGGCTCACAATATTCTTTGAATTTCCTTTTTAGTGCATCAATTTTATTCACTTCTTGCTCTGTGAACAGGAATGTGTTGTACACATTAATGGCTTCTTCACCCGCAATATGAAGAAAAGTAGCACACTGCACTGTCTCTGTTTTCTCTGCCACGCCACTTGCAATGAGGTACAACTCGAATTTCTGAAGCCATACCTTCCAATTCTCCGCCAGATTGCCGTGAGGAGACAAAGCTGATGGTGGCTGGAGTAGCGACATCTTTTCAGTTGTGTTTTTCTTGTCTTCTTTTTTTAATTTTTTTTTTATCCGTCTTCTGGCACCATGTTATGTATTTTATATACTTAAGGTGAAGAATAATACAACACAGACACAAGATGACTTTCACAGCAGGGTCTCGTGATTTTAACTTATCTCGACTGTTCATGACGTCACCCAGGTACTGGTAGAATAACCATACAAAATACATGACGAGGGGGGTTCAAGATGGCGCCTTAGTAAGACGAAGTTTCCAGAGCTCTAGTCCAAACTTTATTGTTTTAGAAAGGCCAGTTGTATCTTATTACTTTTTCTACATCAGTTGTCAATACCTAGGTAAATTACGAGAGCTGTAACCATGCCAAAATTTGAAAAACGCAAAGAATGATTAGATACTGATGTTGTCGACGTTAGCATGGATGTCCACGATTATGTTTCTTCTGCTGGAAAAGAGGTAGATCTTTACCCGACTCCGCTTCCTGCCACTCCAAGCAAGCCACCTGTAAATAAAAAAGGTAAACCCTCAAATCCAGATGAGCAGGCTGATTCTGCCGTCATTTCCACACTTTCCACTTTGATCAATACTCGGTCTGACGCGCTTGAAGGGATGATTAGCGCCAATGCCCTCAAGATAGAAGGGCTGAAGAAAACGGTAGATTTTGTTTGTGCCGAAGTACAAGATCTAAAGAAGAATGTGAAAGATGTAGATACCAGGCTTAAAGCTCAAGAACGTCTCACGGACACATGTGAAACACGCATTTCTGATCTAAAGAGATACTCTCGCAGGTGGAACTTGAGATTGTTTGGGGTGTCTGAAAACTATAATGACGATATTAGATCCGAGGTAATTCGCATCTGCGGCGAGACTTACCCCGAGGCCAAGAGCAAGTACCCTGACGCCGTTGACACTGTGCATCGGCTGGGGAGGAGAGGCGACAACAAGAGACCTCGCGCCATCATCATGCAGTTTAATTCACGGGTTGTCCGCGACGCGTTATGGAGAGCTGCCAAGAAGTCCCAGTTTCTTAAAGATAACAGCTTGCACTTCGCAGAGGATCTGACTTCAGTAGACCGGGAAAGACGGAAGACCTTGTGGCCGAGAGTAAAAGGCGAGGGATGCTGGAAAAACTGCCTATTACATATGAGCGCGCGCGTTTATTGAAGGTGTGGAGATTACTTTGTGAATTCCATCAAGAGAGTTACTTATGATAACTGTTTTTCGAAAAAGGTGTCTGTTAACTGTCACTTTGGCATTTGAGTTTCGTACTAATACAGCTGAGCCTTTCAATTTGGTTGTTTTAAATGGTCACATAAGCTCTGTTCTATTCAATTTTCTTCTCATTAGTCAATTTTGACTTTTTGCCTTTGTTTTGATTCTTGTTAATAACTGTTCTCTGTTGTTCAATTATTAATGTCGATATCGTTCATTTCTCTTAATGCCAGGGGATTAAGAAACAATGTGAAACGCAAAGCCCTTTTTTTGTTTGTTAAAAACCACGGATCAGATTTTTGTTTTTTTCAAGAAACCCATTCCACGCAGGATGGAGGTCCCAGTGGGGCAGTGATATATGGATGTCTCACGGTACAGAGCGATCAGCGGGGGTCGCTATTTTGAAAAATAAGTTCGCTGGTGAAATACTTCACCTCATCAGTGACCAAAGGGTCATTTTCTTTTGTTAGTGATTTCACTTGGCCAGACCACCACAGTTCTTGTAAATATGGATGGATATAATTCTTCTAAGGAAAATACCGCCTTAATGGATGTGATTAGTGATCATATACAGTACTGGATAAATAAATACCCAAATGCTGGTCTTATTTTGGGTGGGGATTTTAATATGGTATTAAATAGTGAATTGGATCGGTTTCCTTCAAGAGCGGCTTCTGTGTGTCCAATTATGAATACATTTATGATGCGATTTAGTGTTGTTGATATATGGAGAGAAACAAATCCACAACAGAGACTCTATACCTGGAGCAGCAAGGACCACTCTAAACAGTCTCGTATAGATTATTGGCTTATTTCCCAAAGTCTGGCAAGCAGTTGTAACTCAACCAGTATTCATGCTACGCCTCTTACAGACCACAGTGCTATCTCTCTTAAGCTTAGTCTTTCAGCATCCTGTGATTTCAGTGCAACTCCTTCTTATTGGAAATTGAACAATTCTCTTCTCCAGTTTAAAGATGTTTATTGATTGAGCAGTATTGGAAGAGAGCTTTTACGTTAGATTCATATTGTTGCCAGTGGGAGCTGTTGAAGTTTGAAATCGGTAAATATTTCAGAAAATTTGGTAGTAACTTAGCTAAATTTAAAAGAGCAGAAGAAAATAAGGTGGTGTCTAAAATTGCAATACTTTCTTCCAAACCCCAAGAACAGCTTTCTGAATCTGATAGGCTTGAGTATGCTGCAATGCAATGTAAATTAGATGAGTTGTACACTTATAGAGCGCAGGGCGCTTATATAAGATCTAGACAAAAATGGATAGAGGAAGGAGAATGCAACACAGCATATTTTTTCAGATTAGAAAAGAGTCGTTTAAGAACCTCATTAATTGAAACTCTAAATATTGATGGAACAGTGACTAATAACCCTCAAGAAATTGCAAGCTACTGTGCTCATTTTTACAGTAATCTTTACAATCGAAATTATTCTGAAGAGACAACCTGTACTTTTCTTGAGTCTGTTAAAAACTGCAAGATAATCTCAAGAAATGATAGAAACATCTGTGATAGTGAAATTACTTTATTAGAAGTGAATAACTCAATTATAGAACTTAAAAACAATAAATCACCTGGAACTGACGGGCTAAGCGCAGAGTTCTACAAACAGTTTTCTGAAGAGTTATCCCCTTTTTTGCTTAAGGTTTTTAAAGAAAGTATCCAGAATGAGACTCTCCCCCCAACTCTCACTCAAGGATTAATTACTTTAATTCCAAAACCCAAGAAAGACTTACTTTTAATTGACAATTGGCGTCCTGTGTCTCTGCTCAACAATGATTATAAAATTTTAGCTCTTATATTTGCTAAAAGATTAAAATCTGTATTGGATTCTGTAATAGATGAGACACAATCTGGTTTCATGAACAAAAGACATATAGTTAATAATATAAGATTGGTTCTTGATCTTTTAGATTATTCAGAATTGATACAGGAGGACAGCTTCATTCTTTTTTTAGATTTCTATAAGGCATTTGATTCTTTAGAGCACCAATTTATTATTAAGTCATTACATAGATTTGGTTTTGGAGATATATTTTGCAAAGTAATTAAAACTCTTTACAATAATGGAAGCTGTTCGATTAAATTCAAGAATGGCACTTCCCCAAGGTTTAGTTTATCTAGAGGAGTCAGACAAGGGTGTCCCATTTCTCCCTATTTATTTTTACTTTGTGTGTGTAACGACCCACACCGTCTTTGGTTTGTTTACCTTTTTATTTAAGTTTTTGGCACTCTTTATGTTCCACATTGTTCTTTGTTTATGCACTCTTTGAGTTTTGGCACCTTTTATGTTCCGTATTGCTTTCTGTTTTATGCACTCTTATTTTGAAGTTTTGTCATGTCCTGTCTTCCCTCCTCGTCCATGTGTCCGGTCCTCATTGGTTTATTGTTTAATTACTTTACTCTCTGTTCTAGCCTCGTCATTGGTTTCTGTTAAGTGCCTTGTTATCTTGTTTTGAGTTCTGTTTGTCCATTGGTTTATGTTTTCCCTTGTTTTGTATTTTAGCCCTGATGTTCACCTTGTCCTTGGTCGGTCGTTGTTTAATGTTCCATGTTTGAGGCTCTCTCCCGTATCCTGCCTTAGTCCGTGTTCCTGCTTAAGCCCACCTTGCAAAACCCCCCGTGTTGTTTTCTTGTCTTCATTTCCTTATTTTTCCCCTCGTGGAGGTTTCTTTTGTTCCTGCCTTGTGTTTGCTAATTCTTAAATAAACTGCATTTGGATCCTTACTCCCTCGTCAGCTCTCATCATTACAGAACGACCGAACAATAATGGATCCAGCAGCCTGGATAGTTCAACAGGCTAACTACCAGATTCTCAGCCTCAGACAGGAGGACAGCCCAATAGAGGCCCATGTCTGTAAGTTTCTGGAGCTGGCAAACTTATCTGACTTCCCAGATTACTCCTTGATCGTTTTCTTCAGGGGCAATCTCAATAGTCAGCTAAGGGAGCGGTTGCCACCAGCAACCCCCTACTGGACGCTCCTCGACTTCCTGGATGAGACCCTGAAGATCTGTGGCTCACCTTTCACTGTGGGTGTTGCGGAGGAGGACGCTACCTTTCTTCCCACAATGGTCACCCCCCAGCCTTCCTTAACTCGTTCCTCCACGCCTGCCACGGCCAATGCACCCCCAGTCTCGTCTGTCCCAGGGCCAGCGTTGACAACCCCGTCCGCCAGGAGAAGGAGGAGAAGAGGAAAGGCTTCTGCTTCCCGGACTCCGCCTGCCGCGGCCAACGAGCCAACGCCCACGCCTGCCACGGCCAACGAGCCAACGCCCACGCCTGCCACGGCCAACGAGCCAACGCCCACGCCCAACGAGCCAACGCCCACGCCTGCCACGGCCAACGAGCCAACGCCCACGCCTGCCACGGCCAACGAGCCAACGCCCACGCCTGCCACGGCCAACGAGCCGGCGTTGCCAGCCTCGTCCGTCCCAGAGCCGGCGTTGCCAGCCTCGTCCGTCCCAGAGCCGGCGTTGCCAGCCTCGTCCGTCCCAGAGCCGGCGTTGCCAGCCTCCTCTGCCAGGAAGAGGAGGAGAAGAGGAGGGGCTTCCGCTCACCAGTCTCCGTCCTCCATGGCCCCGTCCTTAGAGCCAAAGCCAGCGCCTGTAGCCTCGACCGTCCAAGAGCCAGAGCCAGCGCCTGTAGCCTCGATCGTCCAAGAGCCAGAGCCAGCGCCTGTAGCCTCGATCGTCCAAGAGCCAGAGCCAGCGCCTGTAGCCTCGACCGTCCAAGAGCCAGAGCCAGCGCCTGTAGCCTCGACCGTCCAAGAGCCAGAGCCAGCGCCTGTAGCCTCGACCGTCCAAGAGCCAGAGCCAGCGCCTGTAGCCTCGACCGTCCAAGAGCCAGAGCCAGCGCCTGTAGCCTCGACCGTCCAAGAGCCAGAGCCAGCGCCTGTAGCCTCGACCGTCCAAGAGCCAGAGCCAGCGCCTGTAGCCTCGACCGTCCAAGAGCCAGAGCCAGAGCCAGCGCCTGTAGCCTCGACCGTCCAAGAGCCAGAGCCAGAGCCAGCGCCTGTAGCCTCGACCGTCCAAGAGCCAGAGCCAGAGCCAGCGCCTGTAGCCTCGACCGTCCAAGAGCCAGAGCCAGCGCCTGTAGCCTCGACCGTCCAAGAGCCAGCCCTCCTTGAGCCTCCCAGAGCTCCGCCTCCCGAGCTTCCCAGAGCTCCGCCTCCCGAGCTTCCCAGCGCTCCGCCTCTCGAGCCACCCAGCGCTCCGCCTCTCGAGCCACCCAGCGCTCCGCCTCTCGAGCCACCCAGCGCTCCGCCTCCCGAGCTTCCCAGAGCTCCGCCTCCCGAGCTTCCCAGAGCTCCGCTTCCCAGAGCTCTGCCTCCCGAGCCTCCCAGAGCTCCGCCTCCCAGAGCTCCGCCTCCCGAGCTTCCCAGAGCTCCGCCTCCCGAGCCACCCAGCGCTCCGCCTCCCGAGCCACCCAGCGCTCCGCCTCCCGAGCCACCCAGCGCTCCGCCTCCCGAGCCACCCAGCGCTCCGCCTCTCGAGCCACCCAGCGCTCCGCCTCTCGAGCCACCCAGCGCTCCGCCTCCAGAGCTTCCCAGCGCTCCGCCTCTCGAGTCACCCAGCGCACTGCCTCTCGAGCCTTCGAGACCAAGGTCAAGGCCTCCCACGCCTCAGCCACCCGAGCCTTCCACACCCCTCTCTCCCGAGCCCTCCGCGCCTCTGCTGCCAGAGTCCCCCAGGTCTCCGCCTCAGAGGACTGCCTCGGCTCTGCCTGCAGCTGCTCCGCCTTCCACGGCTCTGTCTGCTCCGCCTTCCATGGCTCTGTCTGCTCCGCCTCCCACGGCTCTGCCTTCGCCTACTAAAACCCCAGGACCTTCCAAGCCTCCTTGGTCACCGCCCACCATGGCACCGTCCCTGGGGGCCTCCTTGACTCCTCCCAGGCCTTCTGACCCTGTCGTGTGGCCTCCTCCTAGGCCTTCTGACCCTGTCTTGTGGCCTCCTCCCAGGCCTTCTGACCCTGTCTTGTGGCCTCCTCCCAGGCCTTCTGACCCTGTCTTGTGGCCTCCTCCCAGGCCTTCTGACCCTGTCTTGTGGCCTCCTCCTAGGCCTTCTGACCCTGTCTTGTGGCCTCCTCCCAGGCCTTCTGACCCTGTCTTGTGGCCTCCTCCCAGGCCTTCTGACCCTGCCTTGTGGCCTCCTCCCAGGCCTTCTGACCCTGCCTTGTGGCCTCCTCCCAGGCCTTCTGACCCTGTCCTGTGGCCTCCTCCCTGGCCTTCTGACCCTGCCTTGTGGCCTCCTCCCAGGCCTTCTGACCCTGTCCTGTGGCCTCCTCCCTGGCCTTCTGACCCTGTCCTGTGGCCTCCTCCCTGGCCTTCTGACCCTGTCTAGCGGCCTCCTCCCTGGCCTTCTGACCCTATCCCGTGGCCTTCTCCTTGGCCTCCTGACCCTGTCCCAGTCCTGAGGCCATCTCCAAAGCCTCCTGACCCTGCCCTAGCCTTGTGGCCGACCCCCAGACCCCCTGACCCGATCCCTACCCTACGGCCACTTCCCCGGCCTCCAGACCCAGTCCCTGCCATGGGGCTGCCTCCCTGGCCACCTGACCCGATCCCTGCCCTACGGCCACTTCCCCGTCCTCCAGACCCAGTCCCTGCCATGGGGCTGCCTCCCTGGCCACCTGACCCGATCCCTGCCCTACGGCCACTTCCCCGGCCTCCAGACCCAGTCCCTGCCATGGGGCTGCCTCCCTGGCCACCTGACCCGATCCCTGCCCTACGGCCACCTCCCCGGCCTCCTGACCCAGTCCCTGCTCTATGGATGCCCCCCGACCCGGTCCCCTCCTTCAAGTTGTCCCCTGGGCACCTACCCGGCCTCCTTGGTCTTCTGGCCACCCACCTGTTCTGTCTCTGTCTTCCTGTCCATGTCTTGTCCCTCTGTGCCCCTCATGTTCCCTAGATCTGCCTGTTCGTTCTCGTTTTTCGTTGTCGTTTTGCCCCTCCTTTGATTAGGAGCGTCTGGGATCCGCTCCTTAAAGGGGGGGCTCTGTAACGACCCACACCGTCTTTGGTTTGTTTACCTTTTTATTTAAGTTTTTGGCACTCTTTATGTTCCACATTGTTCTTTGTTTATGCACTCTTTGAGTTTTGGCACCTTTTATGTTCCGTATTGCTTTCTGTTTTATGCACTCTTATTTTGAAGTTTTGTCATGTCCTGTCTTCCCTCCTCGTCCATGTGTCCGGTCCTCATTGGTTTATTGTTTAATTACTTTACTCTCTGTTCTAGCCTCGTCATTGGTTTCTGTTAAGTGCCTTGTTATCTTGTTTTGAGTTCTGTTTGTCCATTGGTTTATGTTTTCCCTTGTTTTGTATTTTAGCCCTGATGTTCACCTTGTCCTTGGTCGGTCGTTGTTTAATGTTCCATGTTTGAGGCTCTCTCCCGTATCCTGCCTTAGTCCGTGTTCCTGCTTAAGCCCACCTTGCAAAACCCCCCGTGTTGTTTTCTTGTCTTCATTTCCTTATTTTTCCCCTCGTGGAGGTTTCTTTTGTTCCTGCCTTGTGTTTGCTAATTCTTAAATAAACTGCATTTGGATCCTTACTCCCTCGTCAGCTCTCATCATTACAGTGTGCAGCTACTCTCAACGTTTATCTGTGAAAGCAGTATTCAGGGTATCCATATAGCAGATCGAGAAGTTATTATTAGCCAGTTAGCGGATGACACCACCTTATTTTTAAGAGATGCTTCCCAAATCCCTATAGCAATTGATTGTATAAAACTGTTCTCTAAAGCTTCAGGACTTAATCTGAACTTAAGTAAATGTGAGTTAATGTCTATTAAAGATTGCACAGCACCCTCCTTTTATAATATTCCAGTTAAACCTGAAGTTACTTATTTAGGCATCGTGATCACTAAAAATCAAGATAACAGAAGTACGTTGAACTTGCCCTGCTATAGTAAAAGCCCAAAGAAGATTTAATGCATGGTTGCAGAGAGACTTGACCTTGAGAGGCAGAATACTGCTTGCTAAGGCTGAGGGAATCTCCAGGTTGACGTATCCTGCACTCTCTCTGAATGTGGACAACAAAATGTGTAGTTCAGTCGATAAAATCCTCTTCAATTTTATTTGGAAGAACAAAATACATTATGTTAAGAAGTCGGTAATAATGAATACATATGAGAATGGCGGTTTAAATTTTCTGGATTTCTCATCTCTGAACAACACTTTCAAAATTAACTGGCTCAGACAGTTTTTATGTAATCCAAATTCAATTTGGAACTTTATCCCTAATCACTACTTTTCCAAATTAGGTGGTCTCCCTTTCCTATTGGTATGCAATTATAATATTGCTAGAGTTCCTTACAATCTATCGAAGTTCCATAAGCAAGCATTACTTGCATGGTCATTAATCTTTAAACACAATTTTTCCCTCACCGATACTTCATTTGGAATAATCAAAATATTGTATATAAGAAGTCGTCTTTGTTTTTTAGTAATTGGTTTGAGAAAAATGTTTTGACTGTTTCTCAGTTACTGAATTCAGAAGGTTTTATTTTAAATTATGAAGAATTTTTATGTAAATTTAATTTCCCAGTAATTCCCAAGGAATTTTCCATTGTAATGGATGCAATTCCTAAAGGAGCTGTTATGCTTCTAAAGGACTCTGTTAGATCATCTAACACTTTTCCTACTACTTTAGACCCATTTGAACTCCCAACAGGAAAATTGTGCTTTTTGTCACATCCTTCATCACGCAATAATAGAATTAGATCTCTCTTTCAAAAGGAGCTTGTAACAATTCCATATGTGGCTTCAAATTGGAAGAATATGATTGACCATATAGATTGGAAAAAAGTATGGACTCTGCCCTTGAAATACATAATAACTAACAAGGTTAGAGAAATTTCATTTAAATTATTACACAAATTTTACCCTGCTAAAGCTTTTTTGAAAAGGTTTAAATCAGATATAAACACAAGTTGTTCTTTTTGTGGTGCCCCTGATGAAACTGCTCTTCATATCTTCTGGGATTGTCCTCACACACAGTTATTTTGGGTTGAATTTTCTAACTTTATGAAACGCAATGTGCTTCCGGGTTTCTCTTTGCTTTTTAAGGATGTACTGCTTGGCTTCTTTAATATACAAAAAGCTACATTTAATGAGTATTTTATTATTAATCTATTATTGTTCCTTAAAGATTTCACATTCACCGTAGTAAATTCACTCAGCAGAATCCCTTATTCATTGTTTTTAGAAGAGAGGTCCAACAATACATCCAAAGCATTTCGTCATCTAAGAATCTTAAAGCTCTTAAGACAATAAACTTGTTTCAACTTTTTAATTTATTTCTTTAAAGCTTTCTATTCTGTTTTTATTTATTTATTTATTTATTTTTAGTTTTTTTCCACCTATATGGAGTATACGTACAGGCTATATGTATATGTGCTGTTTTGCTTTATTTCGTTGTATAATTTGTACATCTTTGTAGGCTACTTATGTTTGTGATACCTTGGCATTAATATAAAAAAAAAAAAAAAAAAAAAAAATACAAAATACATGCCAATATTTATACACAGAACTGTTAAAAAGCCATGAACTTCAATTTGGTATTGTTACAGTTGATGTTCAAACCTTGTTTGTTCACGTAACTGTCAGCTGTAATAAATTAAATCCCCAATAAATACGATATGTAATAAAAGTAGATTTGATAAATAGTATATTGCCCTATATAAACAACAATATTATAGAAACTCACTGTTCACTGATAAAGGAATGTATACCTTTTCAAACCTAGCAAAACATATGAGCTTCCAAATTAACATTTATTTAATTATATACAGGTAAGAAGATATTTATTAACAGAAGTTAAAGTAAAAGAAATAAAAAAAGGAAATGCATCCATAAATAAATTATATAATTGAGCCTTGCGATACCACTAATACAATCAAAATTTTAGGAATTTTAAAGAGTGCAGTTGAAAGACACCATACAGGACCACTGGGAGGGTGGGAGGATTCATTAAAAATATAAATTACTCAGCAAGTCTGGGAAGAAATTTAATATAATACATTCTACTCAAGCCAGTGTTTGGGTGGAATATGCGAAATAAGGTACAAATTGGATTTTTTTTTTTTTTTTTTTTACAACACATGTTATTCAAAGTAAATACAATAGCTAGGTAAAAGGGGATTGTTGGAAAAATTGTGTATAAAAAAAGGCTCATTACAGTCAAATGAGCGCTCTAAACTGACAACTTATTGGAATGAAGTGCTAATTGGACAGGTTAATTTATTATATACAAAAAAAAGGGATTTGCTTAAAAAATATTATAAATTAATTTCGATTTCTTGATTTTTGAACAAAGTTAAAATACGAGGTATGATGTCCTATCTCATTTAATATAAAAAAGGAGGTGATGCCTTAACTTTCTTTCCACTTTATTTTAAATAAAATATAATATGTAAATGATGTTATTTATCAAATATGTTGTGAATGGTTATTTGATCTTTTTCTTTTTTCAAAAGTTAAATGAGATAGGGCATCATATTTCATATTTTAACTAATTTAGTTAAAAAATCAAGAATCTGAAGGAAACAATCTATCTAAATTAATTTATAACATTTTTAAGGAAATCCCATTTATGTTCACATTACATTTTGATTTGGAAACTTACTTGAAGAGACAATTTGGATATGTAAGTGTATTTGATATTTTGTTTTATTTTGAAGATAATAATTTGGGATGATAAGATATAAGATAATTTAAAGTAGCCTACAGTTTTATTGAAAATTACCACATATACAATAAAAAAATAATTGCTCACTGTTAATAATATTTCTATAATTTTATAAATTACTTTAAATATCCCTACTGGGAAAAAATAAATAAATACAATAAATAACTGAAAACATGTAAAAAAACAAAAAAACAAAAAAAAAATTACTTCACTTATGTAAAAGCGTATTTTCTGGCAACCTAAGTGCATTTCCGTCCTCCTGTCTGCTGGCGGCGCGCTCTCGCTGTAATCTCGCTCGATGGCGCGTCAGGCGTTATCTCGCGAGATTTCAACGTTTACTTCCTCTTTGCGTTGTCTGCCGCGATGGTGAGTGTTCATGAAGAGTGCTCTCACTGTAATTAAATTACGAATCGTACTCAATCCTTTAATATACTTCGTCGAAAGAGATTTATAACATAACAGGGTTATTCCACATGTGTCTACGTGTCATTATTTGCCTGTATTGTGTGGAAGTTTTCAGAGTTAGATTTTTAGCCGCGTCTCCTTAGGGCTGCATTGTTTCAAATGTTACTTCACTGTGTTTATTAAGATATCATAATACACAAAGTAGAGAAGGTAATATTTAAATATATACATTTGAGAAATATATGTGGGATTTCTTCACAGCCGACCAAGAAGACCAAGACTAGGAAGCTGCGCGGTCACGTCAGCCACGGACACGGGCGTATTGGTCAGTAAACAAGTGAAGATTCGCAGAGATCATAACGAAGGCAGTTTCTGTCATGTTTGTATTAAGCACAGTTTCACATGCTTGGTGTTGTGTAGGCAAGCACAGGAAGCATCCTGGAGGTCGTGGTAATGCCGGAGGAATGCATCATCACAGAATCAACTTCGATAAATAGTGAGTATTAAACATTCATGAAACTTCTTCGGCATTGTTAATATTTGCGCTAGTTCTGTAGATTTTAACAGGACTGTATCTGTGTGCACTCAAAGTGGTTGAAACTTCAGCTGCTGTAAGTCTTGCATTCGCATATTGATAGCGTCCAGTCAAATGAACGTCAACACGCATGTATATTATTCTGTTTCGTTGCATATGAAACTTTTAGCACTACCCTTTTATCTAAGGGTAATTTGACCAATAGAAGACCGAAATGGCACTTAACCTCTTGACTCCAATTATATTTGGGTCATCTTGCTATTTCACACCAAGTTATGAAAGAGAAGCCACTTTATGAGTTGTAATATTTGGAATAAGTTATTGATTTACTGAAATCGAAAGCCCTGGTGTTCGACTGCATATCCTGTTGCCTTTTATTTGTGACCAGCATGCAATACTTATTTATAAAGTGACTCGACCCTTGTGATTAATGTGATAGACCTACTCTTGACATTTGCTTGTAGAACCAATGTGATTGCATATGTCTGCTCCAGTCATCCAGGTTATTTTGGTAAGGTGGGCATGAGGCACTATCACCTGAAGAAAAACACTGTCTTCTGCCCCACAATTAACCTGGATAAGCTGTGGACGCTGGTAAGCGAGCAGACGCGAGTGAACTACAGCAAGAAACCTGAAGGACCAGCACCCATCATAGATGTTGTGCGTGCTGTAAGTAACTTCTGAACAAAATCTTATGAATGAATGAGATCATCTGATGGCTCTTTGAAACATGTCCATGATTGATTGTGACAATATGGCAGTTTCATAGTGGAACAGAGGCAGATGTGAAAGTTAGTGGGGACACACCCCTACAACCGGAGCCGGTTATCCGTTAAATTGAGCTGTGATTTCAAAGCATTATCAAATTGACAACATAAAGGCACAAGTACATTGTGGTCTTTATTACGAAAAGGCTGTAGCCATTGAAAAACAAGTGAGTAAAAGAGAACCATATTTGAACTTTTTATATAAAAATAAAATGTAATATTTTTAGAATCACAATACATTAAATTCACCAATCAGCCACAATATTAAAACCACTGACATGTGAAGTGAATAACATTTATTATATATATTTTTTTTGACGAGTTAATGATGGATTGAAGTGAACAGAAAGGTGAGAGAGGGTAGTCTTCACCCAATTATACACTGCACCAAAATAAGTTTGTGATTTGTTTTGGCTTTTTTTCCAATAAAAAATATCAAACTCATTTAAAGCAATGTACATTTTCTTTAGAAGCTATACTGTAGAAGAAAAATTTGATATCTGAGAATGCTGAATATAATAAATATACAAATATTTTAACACATCTAAAAATCCTTTTAAAAAAAAAAAAGTGCATTCACCTGAGCAGCATATAAGATTTTTAGACTTGCTTTTAGAGATTAGATCTTGAATATAAGTACTTTGTCTTTACTGCACTTGCAGAATTATAACCAAGTGAAAAAATACAGTAAATGTATGTTGTATACAAGTTATAATTCTGCGATTTGTTGGCTCAAGGGATGAGTGTCTCCACGACTGTGTATAGCCAGTGCAGTTTCAATCTCTCCCCCTTAGATCTGGACATTCGTGCAACTCTCAGAAGAGGCGCTAACCTCACAGAGAAATGCCAGAGTTTGTAGTTAATTACATGACCTGCTTGTTTATTATTCAAACTTTTTTTGTAGAATTACTTTGTACATCGCCTAAAGCTGTTTGGAAAGTTTAGTGCATCTGGACTATGAGCTGTGTAATTCCACGTCAGTTATGAACTGCAGTGCTGCTCTCACGCGCCATCATTAGTTTAATTTAATTCTAGCCCATCTGGTCCAATCCCACGGAAGTGGTAATGTAGCACAGATTTCCACAGAAACCTTGGGTCGTGGCATTCATGTGGTTTTTAAGTCAAGTGGTTTTTATTGTCGTTTCAACCATATACAGTTAGTACAGTACACAGCGAAACGAGACAACATTCCTCCAGGACCATGGTGCTACATAAAACAACTTAGGACAAACACAGAACCACATGAGACTACACAGACTCAATAACATGCCTATATAAAGTGCACGTGCAAACGTGTGCAAAAAGTACGGGACAGTACAATAAATTACTAACAATGAACAGGATAGTAGGCACAGTGAGAGACAGTGCAGCGCCGACCAGTACACCGTAGTGCAAAGATGATTTAGTGTTTCTAAAATGCCAGATGTAAACATAACATACTATGAGATGGTGTTCTATGGACATAGCAGTTATTGAGGTAGCAGCCAGTAATAAAGTGACAATGATTAAAATGCAACTCGGGACATGCGTGTGTCAGTCCAGTCTCTTGAGTATTGAGGAGTCTGATGGCTTGGGGGAAGAAGCTGTTACACAGTCTGGCCGTGAGGGCCCGAATGCTTCGGTACCTCTTGACAGACGGCAGGAGGGTGAAGAGTTTGTGTGAGGGGTGTGTGGGGTCGTCCACAATGCTGGTGGCTTTGTGGATGCTGTGTTTTTTGTAAATGTCATTGGAGGGAAGAGACCCCGATGATCTTCTCAGCCGTCCTCACTATCCTGTGCGGGGCTTTCCGGTCCGAAACCAGGCAGTGATGCAGCTGCTTAGGATGCTCTCAATAGTCCCTCTATAGAATGTAGGGGGGTGGGGGGGGGGTGCGATGTGCTTTCCTCAGCCTTTGAAGAAAGTAGAGACGCTGCTGGGCTTTCTTGGTAATAGAGCTTGTGTTGAGGGGTTGAGGTGCAGTGTTTCCCCTACCATTATATAAGGGGGGCGCCCCGCCCTCCTAACGGCTCGCCCCGCCCCCTTGAAGGTCAAGTAAATTTGATTTGATTTTCTTTATAGCGCCAGATTACAATTTGTTATTTTATTAAACAAACTAAATAGCCCTTAAGTAATATGTTATTTATCTTATTTCCACGATGGCATGTCTTTTCTGTCTGTGTTTGCGCGTTTACAATTATCCCAATGAGTGCGCACGTGTGCATTCGCACACAAACAAACACTTGCGTCACATACATATGAGCACTAGCGGACAGGGCGCGCGGCGGGAAATATGTCGCGTCAACCAGATGAAATCCAGAAAAAAATATTTGCGTTTTTTAAACGCTCACAAGACAAACATCCGCAATAGGCTGCAAGGAGACCATCTTGCAGCATGCATGCGGATCTCAATAAATGGGCCAGACATTTCTGACTTCCCATATCAAGAGGCTCTGGAAATGTTCTTCCAGAAGCCCAGAAAGATACACCTGCAGTGACAAAAGCTGCACACTTTGTGGATAAATTACATAAAAATAAATGTTCTAATGTTTAGTTTAATGTACAGTTCAAATAATTGTTCAGTTAATACACTCACCTAAAGGATTATTAGGAACACCTGTTCAATTTCTCATTAATGCAATTATCTAATCAACCAATCACATGGCAGTTGCTTCAATGCATTTAGGGGTGTGGTCCTGGTCAAGACAATCTCCTGAACTCCAAACTGAATGTCAGAATGGGAAAGAAAGGTGATTTAAGCAATTTTGAGCGTGGCATGGTTGTTGGTGCCAGACGGGCCGGTCTGAGTATTTCACAATCTGCTCAGTTACTGGGATTTTCACGCACAACCATTTCTAGGGTTTACAAAGAATGGTGTGAAAAGGGAAAAACATCCAGTATGCGGCAGTCCTGTGGGCAAAAATGCCTTGTTGATGCTAGAGGTCAGAGGAGAATGGGCCGACTGATTCGAGCTGATAGAAGAGCAACTTTGACTGAAATAACCACTCGTTACAACCGAGGTATGCAGCAAAGCATTTGTGAAGCCACAACACGCACAACCTTGAGGCGGATGGGCTACAAAAGCAGAAGACCCCACCGGGTACCACTCATCTCCACTACAAATAGGAAAAAGAGGCTACAATTTGCAAGAGCTCACCAAAATTGGACAGTTGAAGACTGGAAAAATGTTGCCTGGTCTGATGAGTCTCGATTTCTGTTGAGACATTCAGATGGTAGAGTCAGAATTTGGCGTAAACAGAATGAGAACATGGATCCATCATGCCTTGTTACCACTGTGCAGGCTGGTGGTGGTGGTGTAATGGTGTGGGGGATGTTTTCTTGGCACACTTTAGGCCCCTTAGTGCCAATTGGGCATCGTTTAAATGCCACGGCCTACCTGAGCATTGTTTCTGACCACGTCCATCCCTTTATGGCCACCATGTACCCATCCTTTGATGGCTACTTCCAGCAGGATAATGCAGCATGTCACAAAGCTTGAATCATTTCAAATTGGTTTCTTGAACATGACAATGAGTTCACTGTACTAAAATGGCCCCCACAGTCACCAGATCTCAACCCAATAGAGCATCTTTGGGATGTGGTGGAACGGGAGCTTCGTGCCCTGGATGTGCATCCCACAAATCTCCATCAACTGCAAGATGCTATCCTATCAATATGGGCCAACATTTCTAAAGAATGCTTTCAGCACCTTGTTGAATCAATGCCACGTAGAATTAAGGCAGTTCTGAAGGCGAAAGGGGGTCAAACACAGTATTAGTATGGTGTTCCTAATAATCCTTTAGGGGTGTGTGTGTGTGTGTGTGTGTGTGTGTGTGTTATTTTTTTTAATTTATATTATATTAGGGCTGGGATAAACGATTATTTTTTTTAAACGATTAATCTAACGATTCATTTTTTTCAGTCCAATTCGATTTCGATTATAAAATGTAAAACAAAAAACATCGCTGGGAGTTTGATTGACAGGCGATCTGATCAATCATAATATGCCATTTTTGTCCGACAAAGTAGTCAGGAGAGAGAAGATTAACGTCGGTGGATTATAATTTGAATAATGGATTGTAGGCTACTGTACTGACGTCTTTCCGCGGTTAAAACATCAGTCCTTCTGATGTAGGCTACTGTAACAAGTAGAATTAGGTACTGCGCCTTTAAGATGGAACATACTCTGTTACTCCCTCGCTCAGAGTGGGCAGTTGATAGGGGAAGAGCGAGCTGTGAACATCGCATGTATGCGTGTAAGCCCGTTTTGTGTTTCTGTTGCTCTTATTCTGTTTTTATTTCTAACCAGTTGTTGTTAGCTGTGTGTTTTGCAAACTGCCCATGTGTACGTGGGACCGACGACAGCTGATAATAAATCACCACGGTGGAATATCAGTTACGTCTTGTGTGTCTTTGCTTACACCTGACTACAACTATTTAGGCAAGCAATCCGGCCCCTTTTGATCAAGAGCGTTACACTACATTCATGTTTAGCCTATTTGATGCTATAAATTAACCAAGAAAAATATGATCGGTTCACGAGCAGCTTTAACTGAGGCAATCTGTCACGACACGTTAAAGAGCCACAAAATAGTAAGCCTATTTATGGTTTAATTTTCTTTGACTGACCAAATTTGAAAGATGAGACTTTATTAAATGTTACCTGCTTGGTCCTGTCTATCAGCGTGTTGTCAGTGTCCTCTGTATTTTTCACGACATTCATAGCTATAAGCGCATTATTAATAGCTATAAACGAAAACTTTAGGTGTCGACAACGTATTATAGCCTACTCTAACATCGAGTGCAAAGTGGGGAGTTGAAAAAAAAGTTACGGTGCTCTGTCAACTGCAGCTGCTCCCGGGTGGCGCCTCTTCAGGTGCTGGTGCATTGCCGTGGTGCTAGAATGGAAGGCCATCTCCATTTTGCAAAGATGACATATCACGGAATTGTTTCCTTTTAAATTAAAGAATTCCCATACTTTAGAGGAACGAGTGCGTGCCGCCTTGCACTTCTGATAGTCTGAAGAACCACTCGAGTTGTTAATACTCTCCAGCACCGCAATCTTTGTTTTGGATCTGACGTATTTTTTGCACTTTTTGACCATAAAAGTGATGCATCTGGGAAATATTGATATATTCTTTATTGTTTACATGAGATCTCGCCTGAAAGAATTACCCTTTGTCATTGTTCTTCAACAAACTATGCAATCTAAGCAGCATTCTTGTTGTAAACGTGTATATTAGAGTCTCAAACAAAACGAGCGTGTCAAGTCTATTTTTAAAAATACTGCGTAGTTTTATTCATAATATCAAGCAGTGCAGTCAGATTTTGTGTCGTCTTGAAAGGCGGAGCCTTAATTTTACTGTGTTCTTCCAGCGACTGTTGAGAAAAGCTTGCAGGAACCAAATTTTTTGTTAATCATCTTCAAATTTGACAACTTGTGGCTTTGAGGTCATTGTATTTTTGGGTTGTCTTAGCACTTTTATTGTTTGTTTTTTTTATTCTAAAAACGTGTTCAGCACAATATTTCCATTGCTATTAACTTCAGCTTCTCTGACATAAAAAAATAACACATTAATTCTGAAACTTGGGAAATAAAGCCCAAAGTGTCTTTCAAAATATACTACAACTGTGTCTAAACTCCAAAGGGTCCAGTAAAAACAACCATTTAAATTCAGGTTTGTAAAACGGTATGTAAAAGTATGTGAATTGAGCGAGTATTTCACCCTGTGCATCATGTCGTGGCCAGTGAAAGACTAGTCTTTAAATCTCTCTACCTAAACGCATTAAATTATTATTTTTTTTTTCATTTTTTTTAATTAAATATATGCAGTGTATTAACACACCAATCATCCACGTTGCACAGAACCGAATGTTGAGCTCAATTTACGCTAAAATGTGCATTAGCGAGTTGATTGACAGGCGACGTCTGTATCTAAAAGGCGATTGGCTCTTTTACCTGCAAGGTGGGACTTCCTTTCTATATCCATTGACATTTGGGTGCTAGAGCTTCTTGGTTGGGCATTCCAATTTCTCCCATTCATTAAAATAGAAGTGACATATCTCTGCTAAACAATCTCTGGCCTCACACAATATAGAACTACAATACCAATCATGCACTACGTCTCCTCCTAAAATAAAGTTTACTCATTACTCAGAAGTATTCTGATTACGGAATGCGTTACTTTTATTGTATTACTACCCCCAACACTGCTGCTGAAACACCAGTATGGTGACATCTTTTTAGGTATCGTCTTGGTGCTGTAGTACCGGTACTTTTGACATCTCTAATGACATGTCAATTACTGTCATTGTATTACTGCATAATAAACTGTGAAAAGACAAGGAATGTGCAGTTAATACCGATGTACTGAAATTATTGCGACATTTTGAATGTTATTTTAGTGCAGTACCTGTATTTACTGAGGTTCAGATGTGTGTGCTTGTCATCCTTGTCCCTGCATGTTGATATCAGCCACACTTGATGAAGATCTGTAAAGTTCTCCTGCTTGTGTTTGTATCTTCAAATCTAAAGTTTTCAGGTCAGACGATTATTTATTTTTTAAATCCGCTCGTTTACCAGTAAGTGTGAACTCTTGTTTTAGCTCAGTTGTTGATTGACAGGTGAGGGGTGGGGCTTCAGGATGGATTATCCTTTACACCTCAAATGTCTTGTGGTCACTTGGCTTTTTGGCTACCTCCGTTTGTGGTTTTTGTGATCTTAAAATAAGTCATAGAACTTGATGAAAACAATTATTTTTCCCCAATGGATTTTTTTAATCAAATTTAGTGATTTTTAAAGATCCTCACAGCACAATCAATTTATATGTAAATAATTTTTATATAGTAATTTATTTATTTATTTATTTATTAGGGGTGTCCATGG